>JASKGM010028297.1:16490-37994 GCA_034509205.1 Ceratonia siliqua | reverse complement strand
TTTTTTAATTTTTTAAATTCTTTCTTAAAATAAAAAAATAAAAAATATATATTACTTAAAAAATATGACTATTTTAAAATAGTATAACAAGACAAAAGATATAAGAATAGAAAGTAAACACCTTTTTGGGTGTTCAATGTATAGACCCAAAGTTGTAAGCTGTTTTACTGTGCTAAATTTGAATTCTATGACTGTTTGGTCCGACGTTAATGTTCATACCATAAAGCTGTTTGGTTGATCAAAAAGGAAACTAAAAAGGGTAATTTGGCAAACCATGTTTTCATTCAAAGTTTGTTTGGCACATTGTAAGAGATTAATATAATGGTATATATTAATCAAATATGATTATTATGGTATTCTAAAATACTATTTTATAAGATTTATTTTTCTACATAATATCTCAAATTATTCAAGAACGTTACATCATATTTGACAATAAAAGAAAGTTGTCATAAAGGATGATTACAAAATCTCTAAAGTCATTGAACAATAATTTATTCTAAATTTTATAAATATTTACCGTGCATAATAAATTGTATAATTTTATTAACTCAACAAAATTAGTGATGTACCGAACATGTAATTTGTAGTTAAATATATAATTTTGAGTAAGACCACAATAAATTATCTCATAAATTTTCTTATTCGGACATAACTAATCTTCAAAAGATTTTTTATAAAATTTATTTTTTAATATTATTATAAGGTATCATTTTAAAATTATTTTAAGCAAAAAATTTCGTAATACACTATTATAAATTATATCATTTTAAAAAAACTTGCATGAAATTATCATATTTTATTTATGATTAGTGAAGGCAAAAAAATTTTAATCTTGATTATGAAAAACGTATAAAAAATAATTAATTATTTGATTACATTTTGTATTATTACTTAATTTTAAAAAAATTAACATATAATGGAATTTTTCTTCAAGCAAACTAGCCAAGCTTCCATTTATATTTAATTTAAGTTGAGAATTTTAAATGGTCAAATAGACCGGCAATGAACCATGTCTTAATCAATAGAATTATATTATTTTTGTAATAAAACACATGAATGTAGCACATCAAATTAATTAACTTTTGTCCTTTAACATTACCTAATTATTATCAAAATACAGCATAGTCTGACTTATTTTTTTTAACCAATATAATTTGACAAATGATTAATTAATAATTATATATGCCTACCATTTTTTACTGCAGTTCCATTGACTTCCCAGCGACGTCGTTTTCCACTCATGAATGTCTTTATCAAGGGCATTTTATTTGCATGGGACATGAATCCGGCTGCAAGTGAAATCATCTTTGCTTAGCCAAAATAATAAAGTTAAACTGAGGAGCTTGAAAAACACGTTTTAATTATGAGCCTTTTTTCTAAGTACCCTTTTGGCTAATTAAACAATTGCTTTTAGTCAATTGTGCTGCCAAACACGACTTTAGCCAAACATATTAGCCACCTCATTTCCTTTCTAATTTGGCTAAGATTAGACTAACATTTATCCTCTCTCTTTTTTTCTCTTCCACTGCTTTTTTTTCCATGAGCTGTGAGGAGAAAGGGTACAAAATAAGAACCAAATTCATAATATCAAACTTATCTCAATTTTAAAATTGAAATTGGTGTCATATCAACTATGAGTTCATTGACAAATATACTATAAAAAATCAAAAGTAAATTATGGTGATTGAAAAAATAGCCAGACATTAAATGATGCAAAACATAGAGCTGGCAATCCGATTGGATCAGGCCAACCTGAATTTAAATGGAATTAATATATTATTGATCTAACTTAGTTTTATGTCAGGTTAATTTAATTTTAATTATTAATAATATATATATATATAAATTATTAATAATTATAAATAAATATATAAAACAATAATATCAATCACGTGTATATATATATATATATATATAATATATATATATATATATATATACACACGATTAATTTTATTATTTTATATATTCAATTGTAAAATTTTAATTTAATTTATTTAATAATAAAATTTATGTTAAAAAAGATATTTTTTAAAATAATATTGTTAAAATTTATTTTCCTATTAATTATAACAATTGCGGAAGAAAAATAATATTTGTGAAATAAGAAATTGATGATTTTGTTTTACATAAACTATATTTTATACTTTTACCTCTATCATTTTGATTGTGTTTGTTTTTCATTCAAATTATAGTTCATTTCCCTTTACAATTATTATTCAATAGTTAATCCATCTATTAGAGTTAAAAGCAAAATTAACTAAGTTTTTTATCGTTGCTTAGGCTTTTTTAATGTGTTTGACCATAAAGTTATTGTAATAAAGTACAAAAACAAAAAAAAACCTAAATCTCCATATGAGCAAAATTGATTATAGTCAATCAACTAAGTGGACCGCAAATTTTATATTACAGAAAAAAATATATTTATAAATATATTATATTCAAACTTTTTCTATCATTTTTTTTTAATTTTGGTTGGTTCGAAGGGCCAGCTCAGTTGGACCAGATCAAAAAAACCTAATTTTTTTAAGTTAGCATTTTGATAATCCAATCTTATTATTTTTTAGGTTAATGAGTTAGGTCAATTTTACCACTCCTAACAAAGCATGAGATGTGGTATGATCTCGAATTCCAAGGTAATTATAATGATAGGCCTATAGAAGCAAGAAGGTTAGCACATTGACAAAAGCTCCACTTAAGATTCTAATGATCCAGTTAGTTCATAAGAATTGTATGAGAGAGAGAATTAAAGAAAGTTGATAAGATTAATTAAAAAATTTATTTGATGATCATAATACACATTAAGAAAAATTTATATAAAAATACATAAAAAAAATAACATAAATTTGACCCCAATACATGAAAAGTGTTATGTACTAACTTTCAATTAATCAAGAGAAACATAAAGACAGCACAAAAAAAACTAACATATAATTATAATAACTTTATTCCTTCCGAACTAAGTTATTATTAAATCCTCCTAACCATCCATCACCACAATGCACAAATATCATTATGTGATGACAACCGAACCATAAGAGGGGGAGAGGCAGGCCCCTTTGCCTCCCCTGGATCTGTCTGATGACAGTAATGAGATATGAGAGCAGAGAGAATTCAAAGAAGCATAGGAATTCTTAATTCTCAAAGTATCAATAATGAGGTGAAGTTACTTAAAATTAATTATTTTAAATATTTTTAAAAACAATATATTTCTGTCAAAATTTTATGTTTTTTCTTTATAAAACTGTTACAAGTCATTCTTCTAGAATTATGGGAGATGAGAAAAATATCTTATAATGAATGATGGCTCTGGAATATAGTACTTTGACACAGATTGAAATTATTCCAAGCATGGAAATTCTGAGAATTTTGGTGGGCTGAGAAAAGATAATGATGTTAGGAGGATGAGCTATGTTCTTTACGTGTGGCCATCAACCTCATCAACTTTTTATACCAAACTAATTAAATAAGAGGGCAACTGGGGCAAGTGATTTCTTGATACATGCATCTAACATTTTAAATTTTTATTTTTATTATTGTTTAATTAAATTTTATTTTCATAAAAATATATATTTAAAAACACATTCTCAAAAAATTTGAAAATTAATTTGGCATTAAAAAGAACGTGTTCTCATTTGATTAGTTTAAACTTGGTTAATGGAATTTATATAACTACAACATATGCATAACTGTGTATATCAGTTTTTTTTTAAATTTAATTGATTTTATTTATTGCTTACTAAAATTAAATAGAGCTACACTTAAATTTTTTTAAAAAAAAATTTGTATATCTATATATACTTATCTCATAAAATTTTATTTAAATATTCTAAAAATAAGAAAATTATTTCATAAAGAAATTAAATAAGATGTCTATGTATGGTATTGGGTTTTTTTAGTCCTTTTGTGTTGATTAAGTACATTTTTTGTACTAAATATGATTATTACAACCATTAAACTGCTATTTAGTTTAGAGAATTATATATTTATTTGTTTATTATTATTCTTCATTGGGAAACAGAGAATCAAATCAGAGAATTTTCCATACCCAAAATATCCAGAATCCCATACTGCCAACTACCAGATATCAAAGGAAGCATGTGAAGCAAAGAATAATTAAAGGGGTCATTATCTAGAGTTGATTTAGTGTCAATATTTAATTTTCCTTCATTAAATACTTTCAGAAATATTATATTTTAAAATAATAACTCATTAAAAAAATTTGTCTCAAAATTTCAAAATAATGTTTTATAATGACCAAAAAAATAGTAAATTTTGATTATTAGTATATATTAGTTAATTAATTTCTTTTTAATTAGTTAATTAATAAAATTGATATATAATATATTACATTATATATAATGTAATATATAAAAAAAATTCATATTGATTCGAACACGATCAGACCAATGACTTGTAATTTTCTACCTTTATCAATTTAATGACTAATTTAATTTTTTAAATCATTAAATTTTCATATAACATCATTTAAAATATAAAACTTCAAAGGTACCTAAAAATGATTTTCTCAATTTTTTTGTACAAAAATGAAGATTAATAATACAAAGATAATGGTTAACATAAACATTTTAAAATATCTGTAATATTGATTCTCATTTTTGTATGATGGAGACAAAGTTTGGTAAAAACTTCGTTTACAAATTTTTTAAACTAAGAGACTAAATGAATGGAAAGTAATTATATGTACATCTCAAAAGTGAAACCTATTATTAATTTATATATTATATATACATATTATTAATTTTTATGGACTGAGATTATCAAAAACTAATAGATTAAATTTTTTTAAAAAAAACTACATTAATTTTATAAACAATTCAACTTTTTAAAGTTTTGAAAGTTTTTATTATTCATGTATATAATTCAAAGTTTTTTATTTAAGAAATTTATTAATTAAATTAAAAATTAAAAAAATATATATTGAGGTGCATCTAGTCATTTTTATATAATCATCCTATAATTAAACCCAGATGAAGCAAATCTAATATTGATACTGAATCTGAATGACAAAGTTAAAATAATAAAAGAGAGAGAGAGATTGAAATCAAAGATGCTCTCACAATCCAAGAATGCTTTTGGGTTGGAAACTCAGAAAACAAGGAAACAAAGAATCATTGTGGGAATGGGTTGGGTCACAGAGACAGAGAGAGAGAATTCAGAGATCAGATTGGTATCTTGGAAACCTTGGCCGATGGCCACTCAGTCTCAGTTCAATGCATTTCCCAGTTAACAGATCAGAATTAATTACTTTTTAATATTTTTAAAGTCACAATATCTTATATGATTTATAATTTTTTTTATATTTCAGGATTTACTTTTTGTTGGTATGTTAAATAACATTTCTTTATGTCTAAAAATAATAATAAAATATTAAATTTTACAAGATATTATTTTAAATTATGTGAAAATATATTTGTGGTCCTTTATATTTGAGATAAGTTTTATTTTGATCTCTTAATTAAATTAAATTTATTTTAATTCTTTAATTTATAAATTTAAAAATATTTTATGTGATTCTTTATTTTAACACTTAAAATATCATGTGTATTAAATATTTAGTTAATAAATATCAAATAAATAGTCACGCCACATATTTTTATTTATTTAAGAAACAATTTGAGATGTAAAACGGAATAGAAAAAGATTTATACGTTAAAGGATTGAAATGAAATAAAACTTAATTAAAGAATAAAAATAGAATTTACCTCAAACATAAGGATTAAATATTTTTTCCTATTTTAAAATAAAATAAAAATCTTGCTTTTCATCAAATTAATTTTTTCTTTTTGTTAGATAAAGAGATAAACTAGTTAAAATACATGTAATTTAATTCAAACACTACTTTAATATTAAAAAAATGTTTATGTAAACACAGTTTATGAAAGATGAATAGATTAAACTAATGTAAATATCAAATAATAATTTATTCTATATTTAATTATTTTAAGGTGGGTTTCTTTTAGTATAATAAATTTTTTATAGGTATTAATATTTAATATCACGTTATTTTTTATTTTTTCTGTTTTAAATTATTTTAAAATATATGTTATTTTATATTATTAATAAAGTATTAATTATTATTTTTTTAATTTTATTCTTATTTATTGTTACCTTTAATGAAATAATTAGAGTTTATATTAACTTTAATAAAAATAATTTAATCTAATATAACTATTTCTTATTATAATTTAAACTATTTAATAACTTTTTTAATTCTTATGTCTTATCTTAAATAATAAATAATTTAAAATAAAAAAAATATCTAATACAAAAAGATGACCATCATTTTTCTAACACTAAGTTGATTACTAATCTCTCCAATCTCACAATTAAATACTTTAAATTAAATAATGCTGAATATCAAAATTATAATTAGCTCAATAAATAACATTTTAAATATAATTTAAATTTGATATTAATTCACATATTATCTAATAGCTAAATAATAATTTAGTTCATTCTAGCATTAAAAAACAATTCTTTTAGTGAGAAAAAGTTTAGGAGAGAAAAGGTTATCATATTCTCTTATAATTTATTATTATTATTATTGTTATTATTTTAAAATAAATTAATGATAAATATAAAAATATAACTTTTGATCATAATTTACTTCAATTTAACATTAAAATCATAATTTTTAATATTTTAATATTATTATTTTATAATAAAAAATAAAAAAACAATGGGGTGAAATACCGTTACCGGGAAGAATCCGCCCTTTGTTTGAGTTGTTGTGATGTGATGTGATGTGATCGGGTTGGTTGTAATCAAAGGTGGCGCGCGTCAGAGAGGGAGAGAGAGAGTGAGATGAAGATGCGATGCATGCAATGTTGGGGAGAGTGAATGAACATCTTTGCAACTTGCTTCTAATTTCAAATGCAATGTATCTGACTATTTTCAGGGATTTGCCTGTCCCACGCGCCTCTCTCTCTCCTGCTTTTTTGTGTGTGGGGCCTACTCCTCTCACTCATAGCAATAGGCTTTTAAGAGTTTTTGGCATATATTTAAGACGACTGGTGACTTGTCAACACCAACACATGCCTTTTTACATAACGTTGTCCTTACTACCTTTACTATCCTTTTATTTTTCAGGAAGCTATGTTTCCCATTTTTTTTTATATTTTTTAAATTTTTTTTTAAATTTTTTTTATTTTTTAAAATTATTAAAATATTTTTTATTTTATATATATTTTTAAAAATTTTTAAAAATATTTTATATTTTTTATATACTATTTATCCATATTTTTTGGTACTATTTATTTATAAATTTAAAAATTTTTAAAAAAATATAAAAACATCTTAAAAAATTCTCAAAGAAATATATGACATAGTAAATACTTAATTAATGTTAAAAAATAAAAAAAATTAAGATAAAAAATACAAAACATAACAAATCAATAGTGCCGAAGTGAGAGTAGGATAGCAAATACCTATTTATTATCACTTACTAAATTTATTTTTATAAAAATTAAAAATTCAATTACATTACTTTTAAGAAACTACTATCCTACATTCTACCTCCATTTTTTTATATATTTATATATTTATATATTTTTTTTAAATTTTTTTTATTTTTTAAAATTAATTAACTATATTTTATCTTATATTTTTTTTTTTCAAAATGTTTTTAAAATGTTTTTATTTTTTTTTTAAATTTTTTAAATTCTTTTTATTATTCATTTATAATTTTTTTTTCTATTTATTTGTAACTTAAAATATTTTTAAAAAATATAAAAACATCTCAAAAAATTTTAATAAAAATACATTATATAAAAATATAATTAATTAATTTTATAAAATAAAAACTATTACAAAATATATTACAAAAAACTTTAAAAAAATTTTAAAATTTCCCTACAGCCACAAATTGTGGCTGTAGGGAGTGTTACCCTACTTTTAATCCATATTTTATATTATCACTTTAAATTAGGTATTTAATTTTTAATATTAAATATTTTATTTATAATTTATGTAATTATTCCTAATCATATTATTCTTTATTAAAATTTAATTTATAAATACACTTAAAAACTAAAAAATTATTAATTATTAATATTTAAAAATTTATTAATGTTTAGATTCATAATAAAATAATTGCTATAATATTAATAATTAAAATTTTTAGACATACATAAATAATTAAAAAATCTACATCAGCATGGCTAAAGAACCTGAATATTAGTGTAAGTGCCATAAGAAAGTACTTTAAAAAATTAATAGTATAAAAGAAAAAAAATATTATCTACCGTTTTATTTAGGATTTTTTTTATATGTTTTCTCATAATATTTATATTTTCACTTAGTTTATTTAAATTCTGTAATATTTAAATAGTTCACTTAATATCAAAATAAAAGTATATAAAACCTTAATATTAAATGAGAATTTGAGTATTATGATATAAAAATGGGCGCCACAATTATCTGAATTTATATTTGAAAGGTATAAGAATGGTTATGTAAACCCAAAATGGACTCAATTTGATAACAATGTATACATATCACTTTTTTATTTTTTTTAGTATAAGAGAAGGATCAAATAAGCATTGTTCCATTCCGGCGAGACTCAATTTGATAACAATGTATACATATCACATTAATCTTAAAGATTGAGATTAGTTGATATTACACAATATGACCTGAGCCTACCTAATTCTCTTTCATCCGGCCCAATAAGCCCAATCCATATAAAAATAAGTCATTAAAGAATTCTAACATCCATATAAAAATCTTTGAATAGAGTTGTCAAACACGACATGATAGAGCGAAGTTGGGGGGTTGGCCTATTAAATATAAATATCTATACAATTTAATTTTTTTTTGTGAAAAAAAATTTTGATTGGTTGGCGCACCAATAAAATGGTGAGCTGCACCTCCCTGAACCCAACTCATCCTTTTCATCGGGCTGAGCAGATTAACCTATTTTAACATTTCTATCCTCGAATGAGCTATGCCTTTGACAATAACTTCCAATTAATGACCTCCAAAAATCATGTTGCGCTTCTAAAACTAAGACTGAAACTTTATAGATGAAATAAATTACATCTTTATTATAAATTAGTTCATTAGTGATAAATTTCTCTCATTATTTGTTGAATTCTAGTGTTTAGACATTTTGTCCAGAACCACCATTGTCGACTCATGAGGTGTGAGTGTCGTGTCAAATTTTAACACAGTGTAATTTGTGTGTTGTGGAAGGTTCAATGAAGATTCAAATACAGGTCATTTCAGAGTTTTGGTCTAACTCATGTTAGAATATAATGCTGAATTTGTTTTCACTCAAATTCTACTATATACAATTAATCATGGACTCACGAATTTAATTTTTATTAAATTTTAATTATTTAAATAATTTTAAAAAAAATTTAAAATTCAACCCACAACAAGAGTTAATACTTTAGTTTATTAATCACCTTACTGCCTGCGTCTAATAATAACTTATGTGTTTTACTAATAATTTAGCCTAATAATGCAGTACTAAAAATTTTATAATCAAGAGTTGAAATATTAATCAGAATCAAATAAATAAATAAATAAATAAATAAAAAGGGTAAACTATAAATTACCCTTTTGTGGTTTGGTCCGAAATCAATTGACCTATTTGTGGTTTACTCTATTGTCACTTAACTCTGTGATAACTTTAACTTAATTTTAGTATAGATAATCTCAACAAAGTTAAAATAATGACTAATTTCATCGTTAAAAATTTATTTTATTTATATTTTAAATAATTTTATAATATTTTGAAGTTACTGTTACGATTAAACTGGCATTGAAAAAGTAAAATTATCAATTTAATTTAAGTAATAACCTTATAATATTTAAAAATAATATATGTTAAATAAACTTTTAATAATAAAATTGTTTATGATTTTAATGTTTATGTTATTATTTTTATTAAAATTCATATGAAAAATATTACAAGATAATTAAGTGACACCTAAATAAATCACATAAAGCTTAAATGATAAATTTTAAATCCTAAAAAGAATAAACTCATTTTGTACCAAAGACAAATTACAATTTATCCACACACAAATTTATCATGTGCTTGAACGTGATGTATCATGGGCTTGCAGAGTTGAATAATTGAAAAGACATTGGCCCTCCAAAATTCAGCTTTTTTTTTTTTTAACTTTTAATGTTTGTCAACTTTCTATCTGTCCACTAATAAAATGAAGGACGAGCTAAGATTTTTATCAAATGATCTCACGTGATTTTAATTTTAACAATTAATTTACTTCAACTTTTAATATATAACAAATAACTTACTTCATCCAAACTGTCAGAATTTGATGAGCATGAATTAAAAATGCAATTGCACAACTATGTAATTAAAACCAAGACAGAAATTTAGCAACATTCTTAAATTATGACTCTTTTGTGAAAATCCTCTTAATTTAAAAAATCGTCTTAAACTTTCAGTTTATTGAATTTAAACCCTTTTTAGTTTAAAATAGTAGCCCTGCAAATGTTATAAAGGATAATTTATGCACTATTTAAATTTGCTTCAAATTTTAGCTGGGAATGTATATCAAAATTAATACAGGTTGAAAGAAGTTATATATATTTTAGTCTAAGTAATAAAATAATTTTATCTCTATCTTATTTGACTTTTATTTATCCAACTATTAAAAATAACATAATTACCATATTAATATTTTATTGAATTTTAAAAAAAAATAATAAAATAATTTATATTTATATTTATATTTAAGTATTATAATATACATTTATTTTATAAAATATTAATAAAATACAAATCAACTTTGAATTAGAAAGAAAATTGCTTATAAAATTTGTATGATATAAACTTTTAATCCAACTGAATGACGGGAGAGAAAGACGAGAAGGGAAGGAAATGGGCTGGGGGGAGAGTTAAAATGCAGTGGTAATAATAACATAATTGGTGGCACCATCATATCTAGTACACTACACAAAAACCTCACCACTAAACTACAGAAGGTGATTCTACAAACTCTACCTTCTACTCTAATTTTATACACAATATACACCAATTGCAACTCTGACACCATGCAGATTATGTAACGCACACTGGGATCTGAAACAGGACATCATTCATTGCTCCTATCTTACTTTGGGTTAGTGGGTGGTGCATACAACTCACTGCATTTACTCATCCTCCTGCATGAGTAACCAGTCATCCAAATGACTGGGTGGAGTAACTCTCTTCCTAACAAGCATTTCAACTGTAGGGCACTCTCTCTTACGCCCTCCCCTAGGCCTTGACCTGAACTGCTCATCAGCTTCTTCAAAATCCCCCTGCTCCAAGGGAACCACAAACTTTTAATTTAGTGTACTTATGTGAATGCTGAGATATTAGACATCCAGAATTCTTCAAAAACATTAAATGCAATGCATTAGAATACTAGAGCAAATGAACTTACAAGGGTATAAACGTGAGTCCCAGTTTTTTCATGGTTATCTCTGACATGTTTGTAAGAAAATCTCATGCCACAATCAGGAAAGCCACACACAAAAGGTTTGTCTCCAAAGTGCACAGCTTTCACATGCTTGTGAAGATTGGATTTCTGTTGATGCATAACCAAAAAAAGTAAATTTTAAATGAGTCAAAAATCTACCTAAATAGACAATAATACAAATTTTAATCTGACCCACGGTAAACAATTTTCAACCTTCAGTTAAAATGTATATTAAGAGCAGTTTAAGAGTGATAATGTCTTACACTTGAGAATGTGCAGCTACAACCCTTGTGTTCACATTTAAATGCCTCTGATGAACTCCCAGTTTCATGCATACGGAGGTGCCGCTTTATATTCTTCTTCAGCTGCTTTTTCCCACAGGTCTCACAGGTCACATATTGGTGGCAGGATTTAATATGTTCTTTAAGGCACTGGACATTAGTGAAATGCTTCATACAATCAGGGTCTAAGCAAACTACCTCTACTGACTCCAGCTTAACTGCAGAATAAAGGCATTCTTCAATATTGTGTCCAACATCTTTTAAGAACTCAACGTCAAGGCCACTTGACAGACGTCTCATGGAAAATTCGCTAATTAATAAAATATATTCAAAAGGAAAACTTGCCATGAGAATTTTCATGCTTTTCTAGCTTTGATGCAAATTTGAAAACCTTTCCACAACCAATTTCTGGGCAAACGTACTGCTTCTGACTTTCAACATTTGTAGAGGTAGAATTCTCCTTATGAAATTCCTTGACATGTCTTGACATATTTCCTTGGAAAGCAAAGTCACGGTTGCAATTCTCAATTGGACATTTAAAAGTTTTCCCTTGATGTTGTAGAAGGTGACGAGTTAGATGGTCCTTTCTTCTGTAACTTGCCTGGCAATCATCAACAGTACACACATGTGGCCTCTGGAACCATTAAAGATAGTGTTAAAGCTAGAATCCCAAAATCTAAAATGTTTCAACCCTGCTTTGATAAGAACAAGACATTGGTGAACAAACTGCCAACCTCATTGAACAGAGCGTGACTGAGGCACCACTGATGGAGCTTCTCAGGAGGTCTCCCTGCCTGATACTGATCCATCAAGGTAAAATATGCTGCCTCATGCATTTTGGAGTTCTTTGTCTGGGATCCAATGCTTCACGCTATAACGTCCATAATTTTCCAATGATTTTAGTATCTTATAAATTACTTTCCTGCAAAAATATGTATCTTCAGTTGATCCATCATTTAATGTAATCCAGTGTTAAGACAAACAGCTCTATGTTGGATAAACTTGAAGTGTTTGCAGTCTAAGGGGCCAGATGAAACATAAGACATAGATATATTCCATAGAATTAGTTTCACATTGACAAGTATAACCCAACCTTGTGATCCACCAAACGACTCTTCATCCATACAAACATTCTAATGTCACAATTTCCACACATGAATTCTAAACAATACAAATTCAGAAGCCCCCATATAGAGATTATACAAAAACCTTATGATGGGAAACAAATTTGGCCAGCAGAATATTAGCCTGTTGACAGTGTAAGCAAATACCTCAAGCGAATGGCTCTGCATATGTTGAATTAAGTAGGCAGGTTTTTTAAAACTAGCACCACACTCCTCGCAAGTGTTGGAGTTTGTACCCTTTGCTTCATGATTGCTATCAACTCCTGCTTTTTCCACCTCCTCCTAAGAGACATCAGAATCCAACAATATAACCACAATTATTTAATTTTGAGAAAGGAAGTTAAAGAGAGTCCAAAAAATTTGGGGTTAATTGTGCACTTCTTAAACCTAAAAGTTGTTGCACATTTGTTTCGTGAATAAGAATGCAATTTCCCAATTCCCAAAGGAAAAAAAAACCATTTAGTCATTTACATCAAGATCAAACAACTAAAATAGTAATACAGCTAGGTAAATGAGTAGGTAAACATATTCATAATTATAAATAATCCTCTTCCACATAAATACAATTAAAGAAAAATATCAACTCCCTTTTAAGGCAGCATCCTGACACGCCACCTGAACTTTGCAATCTATTTGGTTTTAATAAAATACAGCAAGTTGAATTCCAACAGTAAAACCAAATGCTCATCATACTACATAAGTACATAACCTTGCTTGAGCAAGATCCAAATCTACATGACGGAAAGTAAGCGCAATAAAAGGGGAAAAAAAAATCAGAAATACCACTTTACTAAAAGCCCTTCCCTCTACATCTTTTCTCCTCAGCTTTAGCTGGAATCAGAAATATAATGATAATCAAACAGAAAAATAGAAGAAAGTACCTTGTGATGGGTATTGATATGAGAGGCTATTAGGGCCTTCTTGGACCTGCAGATGCCACAGTATTCACAGAAATAGCGTCTAATATCTCTGAAAATAGGCCTTTCTCCTTCTTCCCCTGCTTCATCCATCTTTTTCTCGCACATTTAACCTTATGAGATACTAACCACTACCAAGAAAAAAAAAAGACTAGGCATCAGGAAGGAAAGGATTTGAAAAATCAAGATGTAAGAATCCTGTACTACCCAACTAGTCAAATAGCATAACATGTTGAATACCCACATGGAAACTGTAACTAACAGCATTAAACAAAACAAAAAAAATTTCACTCCTACTATCCAGCTTAATGGGTCAAGGGTTTAAATCCGAATCAGGCATAAAAATCAATGGCCTTAAGCAACAAGCCAGAAATCAACCCTTTAATCCAATATCTCAGAACCACTGGAAGCTTTCCGATATTTACAAACAACAAACTTCAAAAGAACAGACGACAAAAGCAAGTTATAAATGTGATTGGTAAACTTACGAATCTCAGTAGCGAAATTTTTGGAAGAGACCAGAATTCAGTTTATCAACGTCAGTTCCTGCTAGCACTGAAGCTATAAAACGATTCCCAGACCTTGGGAAGAACAGTGGGATGAGACGTAGCCGCTACTAAAAGGAGGAGGACATCGCTTTTGCGAACTAAAAAACCCTATCAGTTGCTCGGGTCGGGTTATACACTCGCTGATCGGATTATATCGGCAGTTTTGTGAATCCACCGGCCCAATCCAAAGTGTTTGGATCTCTGCCTGCAAATGCATTTGTATATTTTATCCAATTTTTTTTAGAAACTTTGTTATTTTATTAGCATACTTATTAAATAGAAAGTCATAAAATTTATTTTGCACTCCACTTCCTTCTCTTTCTTTTTTTTTTCTCCTTAAATACAGTTTAATTAGTATTATCAAAGTTTCATCCTTATATTTTTAATTTAAATAATTTTAATTAAATCATTTTGTTATATTTTCATCAATAAAATAATAATATTATAATTAATTAACAAACATGATTATATTATTATTCATATGAAGTGATTATTTGATTAAAAATAAAGTAAAATTATACTAGATACACATGATTTTACCTTTTTTTTTTATGTTTTTTAATGTAATTTTATTTGATGATTTATCAAATAATTACTCAATATAAATAATAATAGATCCATATATACTAATTAACTACAATTTAATCATTTTTTTATTTATATACAAATAAAAATATGACATGCAGACTTAATTGAATTTTTTAAATATAAAATTAATAAAATTGTTTAAATTAAAAATTGATGAATCAAATTAAATTTTTAGAATATTAGAAGAACCAAAATTTTATTTATTTTTAATCAAACAAGATACATTAAATTTTTCTTAGGTGGACATAACGATTATGTGTAACATTCGTTTATTTATATTTCTATGTAGACTGAACCAATGCAAAAATCTTTTAGATACATTTGAGGAAGCTAGTTTTGTGGTAAATGTAAATCCCATTAAATATATTAATTAATTGGCTAATTTTTCTAAACAAGCTCTCATGTGAATTGAGTAATATCAGGGCTGATGCTCAGAAGTTGTCATGATCTGAGTCCAACAAGGGTTTGGATTGTATTCTTTAATGAGTTATGTTATTGTTTGACCAAAAAAATTATTTAATTATTTATTATTATATTAAATCATTAAAAAGTGAAAAAATATAAAATAATTAATTAAGTATTTTTAAAAATATCATATTTTAGAGTGTGTCTTATAAAATTTAATTATTTTGTGTTATTATGAAACACTCATATGAAATTATTGAAACATTAAATAACATCAAAAATTATTTTTTCTAAAATTTTTAAATTTAAATAAAAAAAGTTTTATAAAGTTTATAATTTGTTATTAAATTAATAGCTGAAATTTTTAATTCTTAATTTTATTATAAAACATTTATCCATTATGCACTCCTTAGTCCCTATATGTAAAATGAAGTTTTTTTTTATTGTTTAATACACTGGTAAATCAAATTTTTTAATATTTTAAATGATATAAAATACCAAAATAATAAAAATATATGATGTCAATATATATAAAATACTCATGTTTATAAAAAATTTGAGTCATTATATTCATATACAAGGATTTTTTCATTGATATAATATCAATATGTGAATTTTTCCTTTTAAATATCACCCTATAATTATATAACGAGTAGGGGTGAAAACGGAGCAAGGAAGGCAGGGTGGGCCAAGACAACCTCTGTGCTCCAAGCACCGCGGTGGGGACAAATTTTGTCCATGTCTATTCTTCACGAACATTCAGGGATCGGTGGGGGGTTTTTGAGAATTCGAAATGCTAAAATAAAAAATTATATAAAATATAAAAGATAATGATAAAATTAAATTATTAATTCAAAACAATATAATTTTAATCTTTATACTGAAAGTAATTGATTATTTTTTTATTAATAATAAAATAATAAATTATTAAAAATATATAAATATGTTAAATTAATTATATATATTAAAAATATTTTAATAATTTTATATCATTTTTATTTTCGCCTTTACCCCGAATGGGGACGGGCCCATAAAGAGTTTTGTGAGGGGGGAAAATATTATGTTAGGAAAGAAATAAATATAATATAAATAATAAATATAAATAAAATTTATTAATTAAGTGTGAATTTTATGTATTATATTTATATTTTTAATAGTGTCATGTATATTAAGATTTTAAATATTTAATTTATAAAAAATATATAAATTAGATTAATAATAAATTAACAAAAAATATTTTATAAGTAAAATTCAATAAAATTTATATAAATATATTTATATACGTATTTATTATTAATTTAGTGTAAACTCCTTTTGTACACCAAATTTTTCCTAAAATACTCCATTATTTAATCCTACAACATATAATCGAACCCCTTGTGGCATAATTTATTCAAAATAAAAAAGGTTTAACTAAAAGCACCAATTATCATCGTCATAAAATTTTTAAAAATAATTAAATAGTCAATAATTTAGAAAACGCAATAAAAAAACTCAAGAAGCTTCCTTTTGAGATGGCGAGAAAAGGGGGGGCCTACAAAATCCTCATATTCAATTCCCACCGTCCCGTCCATGTCACGAAAACAAACACAACCTTTATAATCTCCTTCCGTTGACTTCTTCCACCGTTCCATAATCCACTACTTCGCGACCACATGTCGCCCCACGACCAACCAATAGAGTTTCTCTCAACCCTATTTGAAAGATTTATAATTTTTTATTATTTTCGTATGTATAAAAATTCAGTTTTTGAAAATAAATATTTTAGTTTATAAATTTGTGTCAATAAAAATTTTAAAAAAATTCATGTCAATTTTTTGCAAAAATAAAATTTATTTGAATGAATTGAATATAAATAATATTTATTTTTTAAATTCAATTTACTCATTTCAAAAAAAATTGAATATGTTTACCTTTTATATGAAAAATTGACCGAATAAATTGACAATACCTGACTAAAACAATCAATCTCCAAGCGTCGGCGTCTGATTAGTTGCGTACACCCTCGTCTAGTGGTCTGTCCACCACTGAACTCGCTGACGCTCTCACAAAGAGGGCCCGCGTGTTGTTCAAAATCCACGTAACTTTGACCGTCCCCACCATCCGATCCGTTCTACGCGCTACTCTTCTTCTCGGTTACACACTTTCTCTCTCTTAATCCACCCTTCATTTCCGGTGCTTTCTCTCCCTGCAACTAAGCGCAAACCCTAAGAACCATTCGTGTGGAGCCATTGGATTATGTGACGACGTGTCGATACTGCCAGCGAAACCATGGGCAACAATGGCGGGGTTGTTATCTAGTGTTGGCGTGAGCATTCTTGGATTCCTGCGCCTGCGATCGGCTTTCAATGCCGAAGAATTGTTTAGTTTAGTGAATTCTGAAGAGTGCAATTGATACTGGGTTTCTTCCTTATTATGTCTGATTTGGTGGCCCGTACGGGTCGGCATCAGCAGCGTTACGAGAACGGTTATCGCCTTGTTGCCGGGTACATTTTCCATTTTGTTTTTTAGTTCACCATACATGCAATTGGTGGGACTTGTTTGAAAATTGATTTGTTTTTGTTTTTGTTCCATTTGGGTAGTGGCTTTCGTTGTTGTTGTCAGCGAAAAATGTCTTTTTCAGTTGAGCTATGTATATGTATAAAAGTACCTTTTCTGTTAAGAAATTACATTTTGGCTGCCTGATAGCCTGATAGCAGATTTTCTGGTTGATTATTTGTTTTTTCCCCTCTTGATTTGTATTTGGGTTTTCGTTGTTGTTTTGTTTTGTTTTTGTGGGTTTGATGGGGTGTTAAACAAATAGGAATAGGAATTTTAAATACCTTTGCGGTCAGCCCGACACATGGAGTCTAGTATTTTTTACTGGATTAGTTTGAATCCTGTAGCTCAATAGGTCATGTTTCGTGGGCAATTTTGGCAAATTACTTTTGTCATTTCTTGATGATCAGTTTTAATCAGCTGTCATGTCATTCCGTGTATTTGACCTTATAAACTAGGAGCCAATTCAATTTGTATATCCTGGGTCATTGCATGAGGCCACAAGTGTTGCCATAGAGCCTTTTTGATTGAATACTGATTGGTTGGACCGAGCTTTAGGCCTGAGAAGTTTACTGGCTGCGGCTGTTCACCTGAGGAAATGATAGTGTGTGCCTAATGAAACATGCTTTATTGGTTGTTTTAACGTTAATGTAAGGAGCAGATGGCAAATATTATTAGCTGGCGTCCTTGTCTATGATGGGATTTTAAATGTTCAGGAATACAAATTTAATGTTTTTAATCATTAAAGTGAGCGTGTTCTCTCTAAATTTAATATATTGTTGCGTTGGCTTTATGTGCTTGGCATAAGATACCAAGAAACTTGGGTGTAGATTGAATGATGAATGACTTGGAAAATGCGAATTGTGAGAATATAATGCTTAGATCTCATAAATTTGTTTGGTTTGGAAAGTTACCTAAACTACAAATGGAATTCCTTTTGCTTCTCCCTCCCTTCTTTTCTGATGTAATCCAAGTACAGAAGGTGACGGAGATTCTTCATTAGAACTGCAAAGTTATGCTAAAGAATGAAATCACCTACCTTTTGTATAATTATTTTCCTAATTTTATATATATCTCTAAACTTTGTTATATCTTTGTCTCTTTGCTTTGTGAATCTGGGAGAAGCGTGTGATTTCTTGCACTGTTGAAGACTTGAAATCATTATCCAGTCCATGTAACTCAGTGTTTTGGCCTTGACATATATTTGATGCAATCTTTTGAACTAATAAAGATGAATATGGATTTCATAGAAGCGATGCCACAGGCAACAGGTTTTGGAGATGTTTTTCAACCAAATTCTTTGCTCATTTTAACTGAAGCAGCTTTTACTATGTTGAACAAGTTCTTTTGGCTGGGAATTGCTTGAAGTTTAAAGAAAGCTCTGATGTGATCGTTATGGATTCCTCTACTTAGAGATCTGACATTCAATTGGGTTGCAGGTGTGTTCCATTTAGGTGTAAAAATTCTGATGACTGTGGAAACTCCAGTTCGGAGAAGATGGTTGAAGTGCTTATGATTAGCTCACCTAGTGGACCAGGTCTTTTGTTTCCAAAGGTATAAAGTATGGAATATTCACTTCTATTTTTATCTTAGTTTCAACCATCCATTTTCTGTTCTATAAGGGCACTTACAACTATGGTTACTATAGTGATCTATGATTAAGAATTTTTTTATGTATGTATTTATATTTTAGGGCTAAGCATGTAAGAACCAGTGGTAATGAATCAGAATTCCATCATTTAATTCTGAAGATATCTGGAGGTCTCATTTTTCATGATATTTAGATTCTGATGTTTTCTTGTAAAGAACAAATTATAGTGCCCTATACATCCTTGATGTAACTTTGTATCAACTTCCTGCTTGCTGTGATTGATACTGCTGTCATTATTAAGGATTTCAAACTTATCTGGGATATTGGGTACATTTGGTTTCTGCTGTAGTAAAACTACAACGGATATGCAAGATTCCCTCTAGAATTGTATTTTCCAAGTTTGATGCAGTTTGTTTTCTTTCAGCATTTCATGCTTTACTGTATTTGGAAATTGTCATTATCAGTTTTTGTACCTTTAATGCTAATCATGGTGCCTTGGTGGAAGAAATGAAACAAACTACAAGCATTGCATTTCTAGGTCATCTTACTTTGCTGTTATACAGCTTCCTAGCTGTAATACACAGTTCTTTTTTATTTGCAATTTAATGTGCCTGGAGTTTTCTAGAGTCTTTTCACTGGTTACTGGATCTAAAAGGTTTTAAGTTGGATGAATGACTTTGATAAACACAGGTACAAATTTTTTGATTAATGTCAAATTGGATGAATTGTCCCAAAGAAATAAGTCAAATTTCTCCAGCTACTTTTTCATGATCAGAAAGAGGAACACCAAGTGAATTTAGGTGGCGGCTTTTTACTTTACTTTGATTCTTTGTTGGAATTGACTGATATGTATACTAAAGGATTATGGGATTCTAGAAGCGCTGTTATAATGTTACTTATGTGTTGGCAAATTGAATTAGGTGGAGGTCTTTTACTTTACTTTGATTCTTTGTTGGAATTAACTGATACATGTGCTAAAGGATTGTGGAACTCTCAAAAGTGTTGTTGCTATGTTAAGTGTTGGCAAAATGCATCGTAGCCCATGGAAGGCCCTAGCAAATTTATTTGAACTCCTTTGTAGGACATTTTGGTGATCATAAACGAAGGTTATTTTAGAAAATTGACCTTTATGGTAGATGGTGACTTCTCTTTTTGACTTAACGTATAATTTAAGGGACTATGCCTTCAATGAATTGAAGAATCTCATAATTGTACTTTAGTCTGTCATATTAATTTGTATGGAGTTTCAGATCTCCTGATTAAAACGATACAACAAATTAGGTATTACTTATTGCAGTAAAAGTCTAACTTTAGGCCCTTAAATAAATTTTACTTATGGTAAATTAGTTTGAAATGCCTCTATTCATGGTTTTCAAATCCACAATTTAAAGTGTAAAATTGTATGCTGTTGCAATTTTACTCATACCAAACACTTCAGATTACAGTTAAAAATTTTGTGGAAATGCTTGAAATCACACTTTTATGCTTTTAATTTCGGACTGTTTTGGGCTAAATTTTTTGTCATTTTTTCATATTTTGGTGCTAGGCTTTTGAAAAAGCATGTAAAAAAAACAAAAGACAGGATTTTTTTCTCTGATTTTGTTCTTGAACTTCTTGTTAACTTTGAACATATAAAACTTTTGATAAACTTTTCCAATGTTACCACTGAAGTTTAAGACTTCTTGTTCATATGATATTATAAGTTATTTTATGTCTATATGATTGGAACCTATTGACTATATTGCTTAATTTTGACTTAGAATATATATTTATTAATGGCATTGATTATATGTATGCATTTTTTTTCGTAGGACATTTAAGTATAGTTTGTACTCTTTCGCTTTTACTGGCCCTCAAGCGCTTTTGCGTGAAAACTCACTTTTGACAAACTTGCCTCTGGAACTTATTGATGAGACACCTTTATTAAATAGCATTCCATGCTGTTGAAAAGGATTTTACTGCCTCACAAAAAAAGGCCAGCGACTTTATACAAAGGACCCATTTAAGAAAATCACACCATCTGCTCTCTTTTTGTTTTTGTTTTTGT
>JASKGM010028297.1:1287-16390 GCA_034509205.1 Ceratonia siliqua | reverse complement strand
TTTTTGTTTTTGTTTTTGTATTTTTTTGTGAGAATAGTTCTGCTTAATTTTGTACATTACTGTGGTTGACATCTGACATCAACTTGTGAGTTTCTTTTTGAATGAGTCCTGAATGGAGATCTTGTTTTCTGATTTCTGTGACGTTTCTTTATCAAAGGGAGGTTGGGAGAATGATGAAACTGTTGAGGAGGGAGCTGTACGAGAAGCTATTGAAGAGGCCGGAGTACGAGGAGACCTAATGGTGAAAAGCTTTTCCACTTATATGAATTGATTTATTTTGAGTTTCTTTAATATTGTGATCTATTGATATAACTGAGTGTTTGAATGGTTTCTTAGAGAGAATTTAGGAAGCTTATGTGAAGAATATATCATCTTTTCATACCATATGCTGCTGTGACTGTTTGAGTTATTATGAGAAATGCTTCATATACAAACTTAATTATTACAAACTCACTATCTCACTCCACATCATCACCCATCACATCACGCCAAGATTCAACCTCTCACAACATGACATGTAATGCTTTTGTGAGAAATAAATTTGTGAAGGTAGCATTTCTCTTTCATTCTTCATCTGCTATCCCTTGAAACTCCTATTATCTTTATTTTGTTTATTTGTATTTTTTCTTTGGTAGAAATCTTGATTTTGTTTGCTTTAACTGTAAACAAGGCTGCCTAATCTTTTTAAATTACCTTTCGGTCTTGTCATTTGTATTGATCCTTGCAAACCCGTAATTGATACTTGTAATTACCGGGTGCCAGGGTTTTCTTGGGTACTACGAGTTTAGGAGTAAATCCCACCAAGATGAGTTCAGTCCAGAAGGTTTATGTAGAGCAGCAATGTTTGCCTTGTTTGTCAAGGAAGAGCTCGAGTCATGGCCTGAGCAGAGCTTGAGAAACAGGGAGTGGCTAACTGTATCAGAGGCATATAAAAACTGCCGACATGCATGGATGAGGGATGCTCTGGAATGCTTCTCCAAATGGCATGGGGATGAGTTGGTGAGTGGAAGGGGCCATGATCAAAACTAATTTTCTGACTATTGATTTATAGGGTACTGTATCATCTGAAAGATTAGTAGTCATGTGGTAACATACTTTAGGAAAGATATTTGTGATCAGGATTACGTAGTTACTGTTTAAGTCTTTGGACTAATCTCTGACTTTTTGATTCAGAGTGATTCATAATATCAATTGAATTCTGACACCTTGTGAATTGATATACTAGTTCTTGTACTTTTCATCCTTCGATGCACATGCATGCTTCTGTGCTTGAATTGAACATGTTCATGTCAAGAAAAATATGATGCTACTATATTAGGAAAAAGATAAACATAATATATAAAATTTATTACTTAATTAGTAGGTTTAACTCTTTTTTTTTTTGCAAATCCATGTAAACTACGTCTATATATTTTTTTTAATATAATAGAATCATGTAGCATGAAAATATCCAAATCGTACTTTTGCTCATATCATGCCCTTTAACAGCTACAATTTTGCAATGGGAGAGGATTTTTCTTGCATGAATTGAACCTATATCATGTGAAGGGTCTCTTAAAATCATGTGAAACACTCGTTAATTAATGTGGTAGCACTTATTTATTAATTAATAGAGTTTATATAAGTTTAAATGGGAAATCAATCCCCGGAGTCTTGTTTGAACAATCCTAGCCCACTAGGATTGCAATAGAAAAAAATAAAGATCTCGAGACACGTACAAAGAAAAAGAAAATTGAGTTAATCGAGGTCGGTTATAATTTAACAGCATATCATGCAATTGGATCCCAATCCGTTTAAATGATACGAAAATGTTAAAAGGGAAAAATGCGTATTCTTTATTCGCGTGGCATGCAAGTTTATCCACTTTTTTTCCCCAACTGCGTACTATTATAAAATAATGAGAAGAGTAAGATTAGAAGTTGCATTGGATAAGTAATAATTTAGTTTTTTTAAATGCGTAAAAATATATTTATAAAAATTTTAAATGAGATATATTAAAAATTCAATATCCTTGTTTAGGATATATACAATATATAAATTTGAATTTTTTATATAATTATCTAAATATCATAAATACGTGAAAAATTAAAATGGACACGTGTAAGTATTACCCTGGCCACTTGCTACATTTCCAACAGTGTTGGTACTGGGTAACGTTGAATCAGAGAATTTAAACATTGCAAGGCAAAAAAGATAACACCCTTTATAACATTTGGCATGAAAAAGAGAAAGGTAGTGGAAACCAATTTCATTCAAGAATTATGCAACTGAAGTAAGGTGAGTCAAAAAAATGCATCAAGTTATCTGTAGAGTACAATTTGTACAAAAATATAAATAATTATATATGTATATATATACCTCAAAATCTGGGAAACAAACTTTATATGTGAGTTATGAATATAATTGGCCCACTGCCAATTTTGCTTTCACTGCCTTGGCTGCCTTTGAATCGTCAATCCAATTGTTCCTTCCCGACAACCCCATTCAATTCACTCCTTTTAGTATGAATAAATCTGGTTAAATGGCATTCCAACCTCAGTGGTAGACAGGAGCATAAAGCTTTCCACTTACTCTGCAGTCTGCACAAGCTCAGCCCAGAAAGCATAGGCTATAGAGCTGAACACGAAAAACCAAGTTATTATTATACAAAGCATGCACTCATGATATTCCTAGTTTCCAGATCAATTCTCATCAAGAACAATATCAGCTGGGTCTCCTATCCAGGGCTTCCCTTCCCTCCACTGGAACCTAATTCTTAGTTTGCCATTAGTATCTACCCCTACAACCTGTCCCTTGCTAGCATGTGTCTCCATTCCCCATCCCCATCTAGGGGTCACCAGTCCATCTCTCATCTTTACCTTGTCCCCCATTTTGAATGGCCTTGCCCGTTCCATTTCCCATGCCTTACAAAGCCATAGTCTCTCCATGAAACAGAATGCCACCCACAGATCCTCATCTTCCATCCTATGCACCACCCCAATGCTTGAATGACTCACTTCTCCCCACTGGTGGGTTGGGGTTGAAACTGATGCTCTAACCTTGACCCAATCTCCAATTCGTAGCTCTTCCTCTTCCACCAACTCTATTTCTGATGGGTCTAACATCCACACTTTCGATCCAGCTGGAGTGTATATTCTAAGTTTTCCATCAGCATCGACTGCCGATATGGTTCCAATGCTAGCATGGGTGTGCCCTGACCACCCAAATCTCGGTTGCTTTACAGATTGTTTAACTCTAACCTTCTGTCCAACAAAGAGTTTGTTAACTCTTTCAAGATTGGAAGTTGGCCCTACCCACCTTTCTTGCTCCCCACAAAAGCCTACATAAGTGCTTCGGTCCCATTCTTTACCATCAAACCCTATTCCTTGTACAACACCAACACTACCCGGCCCAATTGATTTCCAATTATTTGCATTATCTTTCAACCTCACCCACTCTCCCACTTCAAAAAAATGCTCTATGTCAAGGTCTGCAGGATCTCCTCTCCACAAACCTGGCAAACCAAAGAATGTTACCCTCACTTCTCCATCAGCATGAATGCTGGTTATAACACCTCGAGATTCAGGCTGAGCTCCTCTCCATCCCCACCTGGGTTCAACCAAACCAGTTCGGAACCTAACATACTGCCCAACTTTAAAGCAAGGAACCTTTTCAACATCAGTATAATGAGTGATCCACCTCCCTTTACGAAAACAGCAAGCCAACTCCAAGTATCCAGAGTCCTGTACACTATGCACAACAGCTAAACTTTCTTTCCCAACGCTATTCCAGTCATAACTTGGCCTGGTTCCTAGGCTTGGTTTTGAGCGCACCCAATCACCAACTTCAAATCCCGGAAGTTGTTCTGCATCTCCAGGCGAAACTTTCCACAAGCTCTGCCTACCAGTGACTCTCACCTGCAAAGAAATCAGTACAATTACTTTTTGTCTATAGTAATTCAGCTTAAAGATGGAATCACAAATAACCTTGTAACTGAAAATGTTTATATGAAGTGTAGCTTTTCTTTTAGTAGCATTGGCTAATATTTGATTTCAGTCAGCCTAAATTTTTTATAATAAATGAAGACAGGAAGGAGTGTCAGCAAAGCTAAATGAGAAGTGCTTTTCTTAAAATGCCAAGACCTGATCTTAAAGTTGCTCCTCTAGCCATGCACCACTTTTAACAGCAGTTATAGCTCAAAGAAGGCTATTTCCTAGGCAATGTTTATAAGGCTTTATAAGTTTTAATGCTTTACATACCAAACTGAAAGCTTATCTCTACTCGAACAGCATAAAATAGAGCTGTCTTAGGTCCTGTTTAGATATGGTTTTATATGACACTTCAAAAGTCATAGTTTGGTCAAAGTTGCTTTAAGCATAGTTTCTTGCACAGCATTTAAAAGAAACTTAATAATCTTACATTGAGAGCGCCATCCATGTCAATTCTCACTATTTTTCCAACAGAAGCTGGTGATTCATTTGACCATCCAAGCCGAGGCTGAGTAACAGATGGCATCACATGAATTTCTTGTCCAACCTCAAAAGGGGGAACTTTCTCCACATCAGTGATAGAGCAACAAAAAGGCTTACTCCTGAAGCAAAAGGCAATACCCATGTCCCCATCCTCCTCCAAGCTATGAATTACCCCAATACTGTTCCTAGTAATGTCATCCCATCCATATCTTGGAGAAGACACTGAAGCTTTCACTCTGACCCAATCTCCAACCTGCTCTTGAGCAATTTACAAAGGGAAGATATTAATAAAGCATCTCACAATAGACACATACATAACAGACTTAAAATAGGGGAAAATGGTCAAAGACAGGAATAACCTTAAAATCTTCCAGTTTCTCCATATCAGATGGATCAGCTTGCCATGGTATGGGTCGGTTCAGTATATCTATTATTAATAGACCATCGTTCTCAATCTCGCTAATTCTTCCAACACTATGGTGTGTCTCACCACCCCAACCATATCTAGGTTCTGCAACAGATCGCTTCACACATACTTGATCCCCAATCTGTAAAATAACCAACTTGTTAATGTTAGATACTGTAAGTAGGAAAGGAGAAAAATAAACAGTGCCACAAAAGGAATGCAGTATACATTTTTCTTACCCTGAAAGGAGCAACATGCTCAACCTCTTCTGGTTCACAAAGCCATGGATTTGGAAGATAACTCAATTCTATTAACAGACTACTGTCTGGTCTGATACAATAGACAATACCAATGCTTCCAGGTGTCACAGATCCTAATCCATGCTTTGCAGATGTAAGAGTGGGACGAATACGAACCCAGTCTCCGACCTTGAATTCCTCAACCCGTTCCATTTCTGCTGGGTCAGCTTTCCATCCTCTGGATGCTCCAGGGAACCCAACACGTAGGATCCCATCATCATCAACACATAACACAGTGCCAATGCTGTCACGCGACTGCCCACGCCAACCAAACCTAACATAGAAAATTAGTCATCAATATGATAGAAAAATGCAAAAACAGCAAGGGCTGCAAGGGTTGTAAGCATATGCCATGCATGAGGCACTAATTAACAGGGTTTCAATAGTCAAACATGGGTCTTCTTTTCTGTACTCTTTCCCTTTAGTGATGAAATAAGAACTTGAGAAGAGAAGACATAGCAGAGTATAAGACATCCACCTAACAAAAAGATAAAAAATTATAAAGAAGCCACCAAACTAATAGAGTTCTCCAGTCAATTGAACATAGTTCAAGAACCACCAGTAAGGGGAAGCACTTTTAAAGAATGTCATAATGATGACCGAAAATATCCCAAAGAAAATGTAAGAGAACTATGATCTATATAAATTATGCACTGAAACAGGTTAATAGGACTCAGTCACTGGATTCCCCCGGGCAATTTATTTATAAACTTTCATTTTCTTATTCAGTCTCCCTCTAGTCAGAATTTACTACTCACAACTTTCTAGGCTCCCCTCTGCATTAAATTGAATTCACAAATGATCTGTTACAAGTTCAAAATCCACATATAGTTTTTTTGTTTTAAAACTAAAAAAGAAACACATAAAACTTTAATTATGGATGTATCTGTCATGTCTTTTAGAAGCTCTGAGATTGGCAGTTATTTCTTCTTTTTTATTGTTGGGTAGCTTGGCAGCTACAAAATAAGCTTAGTATATTTTTTGAGCAATGACTTTGTCCACCAAATTTTTTTCTCATATGGAAGTGTCTTTTGCTTGCAGGGATTGGTGCAATTAACTGGAGCACAACGCTACAACATTCTACCAGAGTTTTACCCTTACAGCTTGTATAGTATAGACCTGTCTCTATGGG
Source organism: Ceratonia siliqua (assembly GCA_034509205.1). Lineage (NCBI taxonomy): Eukaryota > Viridiplantae > Streptophyta > Magnoliopsida > Fabales > Fabaceae > Ceratonia > Ceratonia siliqua. The sequence goes on along the minus strand of JASKGM010028297.1, from coordinate 10,102 downwards.
ATCATTCCCACATACAGCCCCCAATGGTTTCTTTAGGTATATTTCTTTTCTAGTCATTCAGAGGGATGAGGGAGCTCTATTGAGATTTTTTTTTTCCTTTCTTATTTTATGTTTTATTCTTTTCTGCTTTGCTGCATGTATAGGAGGTTTTACTTTATATCCTAAGTTTCAGGCCAAAAAAATACATATATTTAATAAAGCAATAAATCTATGTTAATAAAGGAAATAAGGAAAAAATGCAATAGCAGGACAGCAACTTAGAAAAAAATCTCAAACTAGACACGGTACCTCTTTAGGAATCTAATAAAGATCCAAGAAACCCCTTCAAAACTCCACATGGCATACTACATACAGCCATTACAACATATACATATAAAAAAATAAAAGATAAATATAGTTTAACCCCTTGTGATTTACGGCATTTTAGCTTAGAACCCTGTGGTCCAAAACTAGTACAAATCCGTAAGAGTGACAGAATTAACCATATAGTAAGTTGAAATGACTTGCATCATCCATGTTGTGTTAATTAGTTACTGCTCTGTTAATTCACATTAATTCCATTACCGCTTTGTATGTCTTTTCAAGCTACTGTTCTGTTAATTGTCACTTTCACATACTTTCAAAAAGCACGGGGAGATGAGTGTTCATCTTGAAACCACATGGATCTTGATTAAAATAAAAGGCTACAAACCACAGGGAGTCTAACTGTATTTTATACCCCCAAAAAATCCATAATAAAGCATTAATGCAAAACCATACTTGGGCTCCTTTACATCTTCTTTAAGCTGTACATGTTGCCCCCTGTCTAATGGAATGACTTTCACAACTTCATTTGCCAAAACACAAGCCTCTCCAGAACAAAATGAAACGATGAGATAATCTCCGTCTGGAACACTTTGCACAAAGCCTAGACTCTTTGATTTAGCACCTTGCCACCCATATGTTGGAGTTGTGATAGTTCTTTTAAACTTCACCCAATCTCCCACTTCAAAACTAAATATAAACAGAAATAAACAAATTATAATACATATTACTCATATATGAATAGACAATACACGTCATAGCCACAAAATAAATATAAAAAAGCAGAAAATGATGTCTTCCCCTCACATTGTAGGAGACAGATGAACTCCTCTATACATGAGTGCCTCCATCAGATCTTCAGATATCCATTCTCGGGGAAGGGCCTCTAAGATGTCACGTACTGTCCTACCACTGTCATGAAACATAACCTTATCAGTCACAGTAGGGCATTGGTGTAGTGGTGCTTAATATGTTTAATGCATTAATGTGGAGTTGGACTAACCATTAACAGTTGAAATCTGTCAGTTACTCAGTTTCACTGATTTGCAATAGTTTTCAGATATGTAAACAATAAAAAGAACGCAACTTAGTCAAATATAAGGCAGTGCCTTCGGGCTTTAGCTTCTACTTGCCTGTGGTTTCTGACTTCAACATCAGCATCAGGATTTCTTAGCATAACAATGAGCCAGTCAAGATTTTCACGTATCATTTTTGCTGTCTCAGCTGCTATATGGAAAGCATTGTAACCATCATCATCCTGATACAAAACTAACAATATAAAAATCGGAAATGACAGACATAATAGCAATGCTTCCTTCAAAAAGACAGGTGGATGTCAACTTCCAAATATTTCTAGCATGTAAATCAAATTTTAAGCTAAAATGACTTACATTGGTCCATGCACACAGGCCAGCAGGCCAGCTCAAAAAATAAAAGAATATAGATAAGATAAAAGAGCACAATAAATCAAAATAAATGCTTTAACACAGTTTCAATGTCATAGCAGCAAGCAATAAACTCCAAATGTAGATCACAACCCACTCCAGAGTAGAAGTCAACTGTATTAACAGAGAAATAATTTCAACATTCCATTCCATGTCTTCTCCAGCATATTCTACGTTTTGTATTTTAATAGGAATCATGTCCCTCCAAATAAATATTACACATAATTACTCACTAACAGAGGGACTACTTCAGAGACTCAAGTCAGCAATAAATAAGTCATACAATAGACCAGTTTTCGGTCAAATATTGTTTTTTATAGAAAAAAAAAACTTTTATTAGAAAAATAGAAATACAGCAATTTCCTATCTACTATAGACAAATAGAAATAGAATTTTACAAATTCTATGATAATTAAGAGTAAAAAATATCACATTACTGATCAAAAGCACCATCTTCATTGAGCAAACAAGCCAATAACCAGAGATGTGAATTTTTATGCCCTCATGAGTAACTTATGCATGACGAAGCCATGAAACAGAGGAAATGGGAACTTAAATGAAAACCTGCAAATTATAATCTGCCCCAGCAGATAAAAGCAATCCAACACATGACTTTGCTCCCCTAGCTAAAGCTAAGTGAAGAGGTATACTGTTGTGTACGCTACAAATGTTCACATCAACACCGGCAGCAAGAATAACCTAGTCAAAACACCCAAAAACACCAATTTTATTAACATACAGTACAAAATGTGCATAGTTCATTTTAGCAACAAAAAAAAGTGCATACTTCAGCTATCAACAAGATATGGCTACTTATTAATTTTAATTACCAAGAAGCTGAATCACTTACCTTAACCAACTCAACATCATTAGATACAGCAGCTGTGTGCAAAGCTGTCCGCCCATTCTGTGAGTCTTGAGCAGATGGGTCTGCACCTGCAGCAAGTAATATCCGCACCAGTTCTCTCCCCTCTACATTTAGTGTGAACAACAGATAATTCAACTATTGTAGTAAAAAGAAGAAAAAACACAGGTTTATGCAACAACTCTCACAGACAAATTGCTAATTTCGAGCTGGGATTCAACAGAAGAGAAAGTCATCAAAATCAAGGGCATACTTCAAACATGATCAAAATGATGTAAATAATTAAACCATATAATATATAGATGATACACCAATATCTCCATTCTCACGCAAATGAACAGCATTAACATGTTATAAGGACATATATATTATTACTTCTAGGTACAGCATTCTAGCTTTTTAAGTAAGAAAGCATTTGAATTTCCAAACTTCTGGTTTTTTTTTTCCTAGATATGATTAAATTTGAAGTTGCACAAAACCAGAAATTCCAAGAAAAGACATGACATAAAAGTCAAACAGAAACATCTTTAGTTTAGAAATGTCAGAATTGGCCCCAAGAAAACTGTTCCAGTATCAAATAAAACTTTAAGCAAGTAAAAGCAAAAAGGAATAAGGGGGAACGTACAACCAGAAAGACACAGACATCCACACACACACACATGCACATTCAGAGAGGGAAGAGAGTAAATATTTTAAGGCAACAGCAATTAAATTTATGATGGTGTCTCAAACGTTAAATCTCCTTATTAGATGCTGGTTAACAGTATGGGACATATTATAAAGCTCAATAGGGAAAGCAAAAGAAGCAATTCCAAGAATACCCTTAAGCAACAAATACAACCAAATTGAAGATATGAAGTTTACAGTTTCTCTCACTCAACTGGCTTTCTTCCATATAGGATCTTAGAAAACTTCCCTTTAAAATAATGTAGCAAGATTCCCTATGAAACTAACCTTTAAACATCATGTTGGTAGGAAATTACTCTTCAAGCAAAATGATTGTGGTGTAGGTCAGATTTGGATATCCGCCACTGGTTGCTACTACTTAAGTAATGACTCAACAATCCAATTTTATGATTATAGGATCCAGAACTGTAAAAGCGTTAGTTGAGGACTTGGAAATTGTCCAATTCTAGGAAAATTTTGGAATTTGCTGGAAAAGTAGGGGCTTCTTTTGAAGGCTGTTTGGAAGTAAATAGGTATTTAAGAAGATATCATGCTTTCACGAGATCAAACAAAGGAAGCTTTAAGTTGCAGACAATAGGGAGGTAAGTCTAAGAATTAATCTTATAAATGAGGGCAGTTAGTCAAGAATGGTAACAGCGCACAGTGGTGTGCCATGGTGGAGTGCCACAGCCCAGAGTGTTGCATGTGCCATACAACACTCGCAGCATAGCAAATTTTTTCCTTAATTTAAAAAGAAAAGGAGAGAAAAGTATATAGTGGAGCTAAGAAAACTGACAATGACTATGAAAATACAAGTAGAAATAACCAAATATGGGGGAACATATTAGCTCAAAAAAGCTATCCTATTGCTCTGCATGTCCATCAAAGAGAATCCTCTTCCAAGAAGCTGTTAGCCAAAATTTGAAAGGAAGCCAAAAAGATGACCCTTATCCTATAAAAGGCATCAGGGTCCTGGCTAAAAACTCTAGCATTACACTCTAGCCAAATACACCAGATCCCAGCCAAAAAGCACACTTCCAGAAAGCCTTGCTCTCTTTATTGATCCAAACCCTTGAAATTGTATTTTGCCAACATTCACCTATTTTATAACTCAACTTAAAGCTCTTTTTATTGCTGTATCAGCTCAGTGGTAAAATAAATTTGCACCGTTAAAATAGATGCAGTTATAATTTTTAAACCCTTTGATATGTATCATATGTTACATAATAAGTTATAAGCCCAAGTCATAAAACTAATATATTCAACGGGAAGGTCATGCCAAATTTTCAAGAAAATTAACATGGTAACAGGTGTACATAGAAAAGTGTAACAGTTCTATGAATAATAATAATAGTAATAAGAATAAGAATAAGAATAATAGTAGTAGTAATAATAATAATAATAACCCATTCATTTAAATTGCTATCAAGCAATTATCCCAGTTATTGTGTACCAATTTCATGGTCTTTCTTAGATGCAGCTGCCACGCACAATGCAGTGCCATTAGGGTTTGGTATGTCAACTGCTTCAGCAATCTCTTCAGAAGTTGCAACTTCCACCCATCTTTTCACAATTGCCACATTCCATGTTGCCACACACAAGTGCAGTGGTCTGCAACATCAAAAAAGTAAAAACGCATGATCAAATTTGCAAGTGAGACAAAGTCTTATCTCAATTCAACACCCATGTCACAATAACTAGAAAGCACTTAATATGTCAGAGTAAAAGGACTATGAAGATTCCATATGGAATCTCTTCTCCAACCTCCATCTGAAACTACTGTCAAAACTCAAGTATGTAGCAAGAAGCAGATAGTTTGGACTTTTAAAAATATAAACTGCACAGCTAAACAAAGGATGGCTTTTAATATATCATCATTCCATTCCCCACCTTAAATATTTTCATTTATACATGTGGCTAAGAAGTATATGAAGAAAATAATAAAAGTATAGCACCTCTCATCCAGCTGAGATGCATGCTTCAACAAGGTGAAACAATATGCTAAGAAAATTATCATATAGTGAGCCAGGACACTTCGATGATATGATGCTAATCTTAGCCTCTAGAAATATAAATTTTGAAACATAATGTTCATGGTGAGAAATCAACAGTAACAAATCCATTCTTCCACTGTACAAATATATGCTGTTAAAGTTTTACCCAGCAGTTAATCAATGTCAATTTTGTACGTCTAGACAGCTTGACACACTTGACATGCACATTCTAAGCTCAAAAGAAAATAGATGGAGTTTATGTACGTACGTCAGATTCTTTGAATTTAAGATGGCCATTGATCTGCAGCCCCCATTTTCCAATATCACAACAGCACAGTCTGTATACTTCTTGGCAACTGCACTATGCAGTACAGACTCACCTTCATCATCCACTGCATTTGGATCAGCTCCAGCCAATAGTAATTCCTGTTATTTTTTCCATATAAATTCATATGAGTACAGCTCTAGAAAACAGGAATAAGCCCATGTGTATAATTCAAGTAAAACCCACTCGCATGCAATCTGGTTGGCCATGATAGGCACAGACATGAGCAACAGATGGGCCAATGCCATCTCTCAACCGAGACTTCACATTAGCATTTCTTTTGATAAGACTACGAACACATTCTGGAGATCCAGCTGCTAAAGCAAAAACAAGAGGAGGATCTCCACCTTTGTCCAAGACATCAACATTTGCCTCTCTGTACTCCAAAATAGCCTCAACAAGTTCTGCACTACCACGTCTACAAGCCAAGTGGAGAGCAGTTTGCCCATCAGCGTTTTGAGCTTCCAGTAGAGAAGATATATAGATGCTACCATTTTCTGATACAGCTTTGGCAAGAAGATCTCTGTAGAAGAAAAGAAAGATTATACAAAGAAAATTAATGATATGACACTGATTTAGAACAAAAGCTAGCTCAAGCAAATCAGTTATGAAACCTACTAACCTAACACTTCCAACATTCCCTTCAGACACAAGTTGATGAAGATGGTTTGGGTATAATTGAGGAACTTCAGGTTCAGGTGCAGGGGAAGGCTCCATTACATTTGACACAGAGGATTTAACAAAATCACTGTGTTCACAGAAATAGGTAACTTATATAAGACAATTGCTGAACATCAACGAAATTAGTGAAATTTTCTCATTCACACGCAAGTTCATATATACATATCATAGTTCACCATTTGCTGCCTGATCAGATGCCAAATACAAGTCATAAATACAATAACTTCACAGACATACTTATCAGGGCTTGCAGGAGGACTGCGTGGTATTTCCTGCAAATGACGGAGAAAAATTGCTAACATTGCATTAAAACTAGGTCTTTTAGATGGCTTGAACTGTAAGCACTCTCCAATCATCTTCCACAATTCCCTAGGTATTCCACCACCAACCACACTAGCATACTGTGGAGCCAGTTTCCGTGCTTTGACAACTGCTTGATAAATTTCCTCTGTGCTTAAACCAGCCCAACTGCACAAGCATAGATTTTCCACTAAGAAATTCTAAAATAAAAGAGGGAAGAACAAAATGAAGAAAATTTTAATAAAGAATGAGTTGCTCCACATACGGAACAGAACCCGTGCACATTTCCACCAATGTACAACCAAAACTCCAGGCATCTGACTCTGCAGATACACCTATTGCATCATCCCAGAACAAATTTAATGACTTCTTCAGAGGTTCCCAAGCCTCGGGAGCAGTGTAATGTGGGCTGAGCATTATACATTCCATACAGGAATGGATCTTTGAGGAGTCAGACTCTGGTCGGGCCTTCCAACAGGAAGGCTTCTTCAGAATTGCAGCAAGTCCATAATCAGAAACGACTGCATGACCATTTGTATCAAGAAGAAGATTGGATGGCTTTAGATTCATGCAAACAACACCTGCAGCATGAAGCTCAGCCACCCCTCGTGCAATGTCTGCCCCATATCTACATTTGCCAAATATTTAATGTCATTCACTATTGGTAGCTGTTATGAAGAATTGGCACGAAATAAGGGAGAACTAAAATGTCATCAAGATGATTGAAAGCCACCCATATTATATGAATAAGAAAACTCGCAATCAACTGATACATGTACTTGTTCTGATGAAATTTTTTTCTAAAGAAAATCAAACAGAGAATTCAACTCTTCCTTTGTTTTCTCATTTGCTTGGAGAAACAACAGGAAACAAGAGGCAGCAGAAAAATATTACAATTTAAGGTATTAAATAAGCCACTCTAATTTAATTTTGGCCAGATAGGCTGATACAGTTACCCTCCAAACACACATTAACCATTTACCAGCAGAGACATATTTATGTAGTTTTTCTTTAAGTTTTCACCAGAATGAAGTGCTCCTACTTCCTTCTGTGAAATTGCTACATTACTAATCAAACAAATCCAGGGAAATCAAACCAATCAAGTATAAAAATCGCTTGCTTCTACTTGTTACTTCCAAGAACAAATTTCTTGCCCCAAGAAAAAAAAAATGAGAGTGCAATCCACAAATTGATTAGAGAAGTACAAAAAACCGAATTCAAAACCTTAGGACTTGCTCCAAAGTAAGCCTCCCCTCATTGCGCTGCATCTCAGACTGGACTGATCCACAACAGCGGTCCATCACAAGACACAAACTCTCTTCCACCTTCATTGCCCCATGAAACTTGCATACATTTCTACACCACATTGAAGCACGTCGCAAATTCTCAAGCTGCCCCTGCACCCAATCCAAATCCATCTCCTCCGCTATCACTACCTTCTTCACAGCCACATGGTGTCGGCGCCGTCCACTTCCGCCACCGCCGATCACTGCCGTCCACATTTCCATACCAGCCCTCCTCCCCTCTCCTATCCGCCGCAGCAACTTCAAGTCTTGGTGGACCCCAACCTCGATCACCGAACTACACCCGCCGGAGCTCGATGTCTGGGACCCACGGCTACACCTGCGGCGTAGGACCGAGTCCTCGTCATTGTTCCCATCTTCTTCACCATTTTCACCTCCTCCTTCATCGTCGTCCGTGTAGTCACAGTCAAAATTCGACCCAGACGCGTTGGAAGCCAAGTGAATAAGAGCGAGCACGGCGTAGTTCTTGCGCAGAGCTTGAACAGAGTTCCCAACAGTGGACACATGGCGACACCTCGGACAAGGCAACGTCGTATCTGGAGTTGCCGAGAACATTCTCGAAAGACACGCTCTGCAAAACCCATGCCCACATTGAAGCAGAAGGGGGACTCTCTCCTCCTCGTTGTACCGCGTTTGACAAACCGAACAACAAGGAACTTTCATATCCTCTCCCTGAACTTCCAATCCACAAAGTACCCAGAAAATAAAACCGGCAACTGGCTCAATCCCAGATATCCTCTGATCAAAATTTGAGTTCAAAAGACCTTCTTTTATGGAGAATTGAAGTTGATAAGAGGTGGAAATGGTAGATCCATAACTGAATAAAAGAGGGAAGTTGAAGGAGATTAAGCTCAGAACCAAGTGATCAACAAACTAATGATGAAAAAAATCTAGATAGACAAAGGGTTTTAGAGCGAGAGCGAGAGCGAGAG
>JASKGM010028256.1:0-26660 GCA_034509205.1 Ceratonia siliqua | reverse complement strand
TAATTATTCCACCCCCCCCCCCCCCCCCCACCAATTAAAACCAACTAGCAAATTCTAGGAATAATTCTCCTCCAAAGCTGATTATCTCCGTCCAAGGCAAACCTTTTTTTTCTTTTTATTCTTTTATGAACACAATGATATCTTATACTTGGAAAAGATTCCAGGCCAAATCTCTTTGCCAGCAGAAAGTTGTAAAAGAGGAGAATGCTGAAAAGGCTTTGCCTCTTTGCCTGCTGCATAGGCTTGGTTTCATGATTAATAGTAAAATATACCATAAGTTGTGAACTTCAAGTTTTTTTCATTAAACAAAAAGCAGAGAATGGAACGAAAACTGAGAGGAAGGAATGCAGATTGGATAGAAAGAGCACATTCTACTTGGAAACCATTTATGTGCGATCTTCCTAATAAGAATTCCTAGCTAAAAGAATATTTTTTAATAAATAAGACTTTGTGAAGATCTGAGTCTTGTTGTTCCTGTCTCATCCTGTGCGGATATTCTTAATCATCACTGCTTCCATATAAAGAACATATTCCCAATTTGCCTGAATGGTACTGAAACTCTAGATCACATCTTCCTTCAATGCCCATTCGCAAGGGCTATCCGGTTTGGGATAGACCTCTCCCTAAGAGCAGAATGGATAAATCCTTGTCGGATTAAGGATTGGATTAGAATTTGGCTCTCACAGTTGAAAGACAAATGGAGTATTTTGCATGATATTACAGTTTTAAATAGCCATAACTCTAGATGCTATATGGAGAAGCAGAAATAACTGTAATATGAAGGGTATCAATCCAAATGCCACGAGCACTATTATTCAAATTAAAGCCCTCTGGAGAGATTACCTCAAAGCTTGGAAGGAAAAAGATAACCTTCACCACATGCAAAATCAAAGAAACAACCTTTCGGTTGACATCTCATGGAAACCGAATCTAATAAGATTTAGCTGGCTCATTGTGCTTAAGCAGAAAAAGGAGAAAATTTGTTATATATCTCTTTAGTTGCCGTCTTCAGCAATCATCTGAAAGCAGCCGTTAAGCATATCACTCACAAAGACAAAGGAAAATTACAGACTGACCTCTCCATGATGCTGAACCTTCTTAAACTCCTGCTCCAGCAGGATCAGTCTATGATCATAATTTTACCCTGTACTTCTTTCACCAACAGCCTTCAAAGAAATGGAACACTCCAAGCAAATCTTGGTCCTGGATATCCTAAAACTGACAGCGAGTCTAATTTCTTGCAGGTTTATCGAGGAGTCAGACCAAGACAATAGTAGCTTCGGTAATTTGACTTTATTACAGACTTCAGTTTAATAGTTAAATATGAACTCTTTCTGCACTCTTGTTTCTTGAAATAAATAAACAGACATTGAATAATGATAAAAAAAAGGGTATATTCAAACATAATGTATTGAGATAGCACATATTCTTATCTATTTCAAATAACTCTTCCAGCTGATCTCTTGTAAGTGGTGCTTCTTAACCTCTTTGGGGCCGCTTCCTGTTTTTCTTTACCAGTTTATCCCATTTGACAAATTTGAATATTCGTTATGATCTTGCCCAAAGAAAAATATAGAATAAATTTCATACATGTGTTTTAAGAAACCATTAATATTCTTTTAGTGTCATTTTCAGAAATTATTTATAATTAATTGATATGGTTGAGAAGGAAAATTAATCTAATACAACTTCATTATAAAATATTAGGTCTCTAAAATTTTAAAAAATAATTAACTCAAAAATATATCTTTTAATTAAGAAATTGTGATAATTTTATTTAATACTTTTATAATTATTATATTTTAAAATGATGTCTTATACATTTTAAAATAATGTTAAAAATAAAAAAAAATATCATTCTTAAATCTCATACTTTAGATGACACGCTAAAACATAATTTTCTTACAAAATTCAAATAGTAAAAACAACAAAATAAAAGACTTAAATACAATGTAGAGTTTTAGGCGTAGCTAGCTTCATTCATTATTTTCACGTTAAGCTTAGTTGATTAGTCAATTAATTGAATCCCTGTGCAGTCAATGATTTCATCATTGAAATCATTATAACGTAGATCTCTGGGGATTAGCACTTCTTAAAAAGTACCCAATTAATGATGGGTATGAAAACTCTACTTGATGTATAAGTAGGCACTAAACTATCATACCTCTATTTTATTTTTTATTTTTTTATATACTTTTTTAATTTTTAAAATTTTTAAAATTAATTAATTATTTTTATATCATATATTTTTTAAAAAATTTTTAAAATTTTTTTACATTCTTAATACTATTTATCAATAACTTTTTTTAACTATTTATTTGTAAGTTAAAAAATTTTAAAAAAATACATAATATAAAAAAATTTTAATTAATTTTTAAAAATTAAAAAAATTAAAAAATATATAAAAAAAAATGTCAACATTCCCCTACCCACTTACAACGTGGACGATAGAAGAGTAACTTAAGTATAAGGAGGACTAAACTATTGTTTCTTCTATTTTATTTTTTATTTTTTATTTTTTTTAAAATTAATTAATTATTTTTTAGATCATATATTTTTTAAAAAAATTTTAAAATTTTTTTTTTACATTCTTAATACTATTTATCAATAACTTTTTTTACTATTTATTTATAAGTTAAAAATTTTTTAAAAATAAAAAAATATTTCAAAAAATATATAAAAAATACCTAATATAAAAAATAATTAATTTAATAAAAAAATTTAAAAAATATAAAAAAAATTAAAATTCTCCTACCGCCCACTAAACTGTAATTGATGATCATAAAATCCCAGCCTGGAAGATCCTATCAGACAGGGAAGGGTAAAGAGGTTATTTCAAAAAAGGTATTGTCAATCAATACAAAAGGAAGAAGCAGCAAAATCATGTTATTATTCCCTTCAATTTTTTTTTAACCCATTAACTTTATGCTGTCCGCATCGATGATCTCTCACTGTCAACCTATTTCCATTTCCACAAAAGCCCTAAAGGCCAAAACACAGCTTCTTTCTTTGTAAATTTTACCCTTCTCCCCTCTTCTCTCTCTCTCTCTCCCTCTCTCATAATCGATTACGTTGTATCTCTAATATTACCGGATTTTAAATCTCTCTCTTCCTCTCTGCCTCTCATCCCTCTCTCTCTCTCTCTCTCTCTCTCTCTCTCTCTCTCATATTGAAATAAGTCTTAGGAACTCAATTGCTGCTCTTTTTCTAGAAAAGATATGCCATTCCCTAAAATTTTTTTTTTCTTCAGAAGAATAGGTTTAGCAAAATATCCTGACATTACAAATAGTTTTTTATTCTAACAAATACAATAATTCATAAATCTCACATAAAAATTATTTCAATCACACATGATTAATTTATTTGATTTCTTTTGCATCATTATATTATTTAATGAATAGTTAAAAAATTTCTGCGAGAGATTATAAGAAAAAAGTTATAAGAACTAAGAAGAGAATTTCTCCATCACAAAACCGTTTCAAGTAATCTAGGATTTAGCAAATTCCAAAGGAATTGAAGGAAGCATTGTAGGGAAAAACAAGTAGTGTCAAGAATAATTTTAATCCAAAAACTTAAGCTATGGAGTAAATATTTATAAATAATTTTATTTGAGAGATTGAAAGTAAAAAGTTGTCAGAGATTGTAAGAAAAAAGTTGTGAGAAGAGAATTTCTCCATCACAAAAACCCTTTCAAGTAATCTAGGATTTATCAAATTCCAAAGGAGTTGAAGGAAGCATTGTAGGGGAAAAAAGTAGTGTCAAGAATAATTTTAATCTAAAAATTTAAGCTATGGAGTAAATATTTATAAATAATTTTAAGCATAGGTGCTTGGCAATAATATTGAGAGTATAATAACATTGCCCATAATCCTATTATAATTTATAACATGCTTATATAAAGATCGAAATTTCTATCACTTACTTATGAATTTTTATGTTATAATTTCAAGTATCATCTTAATCAAATTTTAATTTAATTAGTTACTAAATAGGAGTTAGAGTATATTAACTAGTTCATTCATAAAAGATTAGGGTTACATCAATTTAATCTTCAAAATATTCTTTACATCACTTTAATATTTGTCTCATAATATTTTTTACATTAAAACTTCTTGCTACTTTGTTTGATTAAATTAAAACTAACGATTATATTTTTTACATGACAATATTAATGATACTTATTCTTCTTATTAACATTTTAACATGATGATATGACTGGTTATGTCTTGCAAAATGAGTGTTTTATTTGTATATTTTATAAGTCAAACATTAAAATTATACAAAAAAGTATTCAAAAGATTAAACTAATTTAATAAATAATTATAATTACTGGTACTCCTATATTGCTGTTCTTTTACCCTCCACTTATGGCAATATCTCAAGCATCTCTCTCCTTTACTTCAGCTGTCTCTCTCTCTCTCTCTCACATGAGACAGTCGAATCCCTAGTGATATCTGATCAAAGACTTTTGCTGGTCTTGCTCTGCTTCTTCTGCTTAATTATTCAGATTTCACTTCTGCTTATCACTTGTTGAATTTCCAAAAGACCATCATCGACCTACAAAGTAAGCGAACAGATCGAAAATCTTCTCAAACAGTATAAGAAGATCGAAGATCAAAGATCAAATTAATCTAGATCACGCACACAGAAACTAGCCATGAATTCTCTTCCAGATTTTGAATCCTCATCAAACACACAGAACACAGTCACCAACACAGCAGGGAACCGCTCAGATTTCCCATCCTTATCTTCAGCCTCGCCATCATCATCATCTTCATCCCCTCCTTCCACTCCCAGTCGCTACGAGAACCAGAAGCGCCGAGACTGGAACACTTTCGGCCAGTACCTTCGCAACCACCGACCCCCACTCTCGCTCGCTCGCTGCAGTGGTGCCCATGTCCTTGAATTCCTCAGGTATTATCAAGAGCAAAAGTTTAAGCTATTATTAAGCTACTAAGTGAAGATGGATGAATAATTTTTTTATAATCTTTAACAGATATCTCGACCAGTTCGGGAAAACCAAGGTTCACACACAACCCTGTCCCTTCTTTGGCCACCCAAACCCACCAGCACCCTGTCCCTGTCCTCTACGCCAAGCCTGGGGTAGCCTTGATGCCCTCATCGGCCGCCTCAGAGCTGCCTTTGAAGAGAATGGAGGAAAGCAAGAGGCAAACCCTTTTGGTGCTCGAGCTGTGAGGCTCTATCTTCGCGAAGTGCGCGATTCCCAAGCCAAAGCAAGAGGAATTAGCTATGAGAAGAAGAAGCGAAAGCGTCCCCCGCAGGCACCTCCTGCATTGCCACCATCAAATGCAAGTCAGTAAGGCTTATAACCTTCGTGTACCGAAGTTAGGCATTTCTTGTCCAAACGTTTTTAGGTAAGATCATAAGGTAAATTATAATAATTATAAATGGAAATGTACATATATTAGAGGTGGGAACTCTGAGATTCACTCTAACAATTCTATGTTCATTCAAGAATTAGCTTGGTTTATAATATTGACTAGTTTATTTAAAATTTTATCTTTCTTCTATATCTATAAGTTATTAGTGCCTTAATTAGGTGCTAAGGTATTATTCTTAACTGAGCCAGAAATTTTTTTCAAGTAGATTCAGTCTATAAAAAATAATTAAACTAAAGTTAATTATCAATAAATATGTAATCATGTTAAACATGTACACTTTATATGAAGACTTATTTGTCTTTAACATGTCCTTACATGCTTATTGATAACTGACTTGGTTTATATTTTAATTAATTAAATATATTTAAAGATTTTCCATTAAATGAAAAAAAAGATCATCTAATAGTAAATAATCATGCATGTCATGTAAACAGGGCATTGATACCTTGATTAAATATTGAAGAATTCTCCCAGGTTGATAATCTCTTCATATATAAAATAACAGTCTCACAAATAATAAAGCCTTTTCTTTAGATTTATGCTAGTAGTTTAAATTGCATATATGAATTGATTTCTAAATGATATGTGGTTTTTTCTTCTTCTGGTTAACGTTTTCTTTCCATTTTTTTTTTAATTTAAATGTGGTTACGCAGAAACTTTGCTTTGAAATGGTCCACGCTGTGGAACCTATGATTCTAAGATACACAATGGAAACAGCGGTAATGGTAGAAGTAGAAGTACAGTACAGTGGTGGTCCAGAGAGCTCTGTGACCTGTCATCAAATTTGTAATAAATATGTGTGTACTCGAAGGTGGTCGGTCATTTATGTTCCTTGTCTTCTTTCATAATGGTATAATATGCAGATCTTAGGTTTGGGCTTCAGATAATTTTCAATACTGATATTTTAAAAAATTTTAATTTTAAATAATATTGTATAACATTTATTTTTTAAATAATTTTAAAAGAATACTTTAAGATGACACAAAAATAGATAGTAAATTTTTATAAGAAACTGTTTTAAATAACAATATCTGTAAAAAAAAAATTCTCTTTTGTATATTTACTTATTTATTTATTTTAAGTGTTTTGGCAAATTATACTCAACCATGTAAATTGTGGGGTTAGCAACTTTGGAAGGATCTGTGTCTTGTCTAGCATTATGCTTCCAATTTTCCGTTTGGTGTTGAAGATATGAAGGGTCACTTTGGTTGATTTCCAAAAATTTGATATTTGGTACTTCCATCTTGTCTCACATTTTTTCTCCACTTTACTTTTCTTATTATTGATTTAATATATATATATATATATATTTATTTATTTATATATAGTCTCTTAACTTTTTATAAAATTTATTTTAGTTTCTTAATTTTTATTGGTTTCAATTTCCTCCTTATCTTTCAAAATGCCGTCAATGCTTTTATTGTACTTAACTCATTAAAGAATCCTTGACAGAATTATCTAATGCATTATCCTACATGTTTAGAATATTTTATTAAGATTATCACGAAATAAATTTTAAGAAAATATGATGACATTTTAAAAAAATAGATAAGATTGAAATTAATAAAAATTAAGAAAAAATGAAATTTCATATAAAGTTAAGAGTCGAAATGTCAATACTTCATTTTGTCTAGATATTCCTTAAAATTTTGAGAATAATAAATTTTTTCTAAAAAAATAAATAAATAGGAAAGTGAAAAAAAATCACAAAATGGCATAAATTAAAAAAATAATAAGAAAAAAACAAACAAACAAAAATCAGAGGGCCCAACTTTTCTTTTATATCTGGCATTCCAATGAACAAAAAAAATCTGATCCAACCCAACACCAACTTGTCCCAGGTCCTAAACTAATCCAACTCAATATCCATACTCGGTCCAATACTTCCAACCTAACCCATGACCCATCTTCCTCTTCAAAGCCTCCTGCCCTGATTCTCTGCACATTACGCTTTTGCACATCACACCCCTGCCATAGCCGAAAGCCATGCCTGTACTCTGCGCATCACGTCTCTACCATTACAAACCGAAAGCCATGCCCGTTTTCTCTTAGCATCGTGCATTGCAGCTCATGCCTCTACAACAAAGAGTTTTTATTTTCGCTTTCTGGTCCCTAGTGTCTCTGCTCAGACCTGCAATTGTGGGAGCCATGCACGACAAGGGAGGATAGCTTGCTGCTTCTGATGCTATAACCTCTTATCATGGAAATCCAGTGGGGAGTACGGGATTTGGTCTCCTCTTGAGGCTATAAGAAGGAAGGACCAGAAAACCGGGTAGAGGGGGAAGAGGACGAAGCTAAAAGGAAACCAAGAGCTAATCTAAAAGGAGAGAAATCGATGAACAAAAGGGGGAAAATATATACCACGGGATCTGAAACCTTGAAAGAGGTAAATGGATCCAATTTTGAACCAAGACCTCTCTTCCCGAGATTTTTTTTCACAAATCATATTGCGGTTTGCTATAATTTGCACATTTTAATGAGTACTGCTTATTTGAAACGGTGATTCTAAGAACTTGAATTTCCTAAATCTATTTTTGGGGTCTGTTGGCTAACATTTTAGCTACGGGAAATCTGGATTTTTGCAAGTATACTTCTGATTCTGTAAACTGGATGGGTTAAAAAAAAATGGATCTCGGTTGTTATTTAGTGGGTGATTTCATGATCCTTTGACAGTTTCTTTTAACGTTCACATTATTAACGTTAATTATTATCTTAATATATATTTTTCGGTTGGTGATCAGAAGAGGAATTCTTTTCTTCAACGAATTTCTAACTTCTCTGGTTACATTTTCTGTATTGTTCTTGCTGTTTTGGTTCCTAGTCTTACATAAACCAGAAGAGCCTGTTTAATCCTAGAGAGCTTTTATCATTATTGTGAAATAACTCTTAAGGACAACGTATATCCACGTGACTCAGGCTATATTTCCTAAATATTTACAACAAAAGGATGGTCAAATGAAGTGGCCAAATGGCTGTGAGGAAGGAGATGAAGTGGCCAAATGGTTGTGTCATAGGCTTGCATGAAAAAGAAGACCAAGTAAGGAAGTTTGAAAATAACATGGGTGTAACAGGGGTTGCTGTGTTGCATTGTGAAATCATGGAGGAGATGGGGATGGCAGAGCAGGTGGTGTGAAAGAAAAAATGGGAAGATGTGATGATGAGAGTATGGGGTGGCTAGGGTTAGGAAAGTGAAAGATTAGGTTAAATTATGGTGAAAATGGGTCGGGTCAAATCAACTAAAGCAGGGTCATGGATTGTGTGGATTTGGGCAAAGAGAATTGGGCTGAGTTGTTTTTTTTTTTTGGTTGAAAAAAGAGGATATGAGTTGGGCTTGTTAGGTTGAATAAAAAAAACCTAAAATTAAGAGAAGAAATGAGACTTGGGTTTAAAATTATTTTTTTTGGGTATTTTTCTTATTCTATTTACTTTTTTTATTTGTCTCTCTTTTTTTTAATAAAATTAATAGGCAAAATTGGGTGTTTATAAACTTCACGACCAAAAATGGTGCTTTGATAGGGGGAAGGACTAGAGATGTGTTAACAGTTGAGAACCCTGTTGTTGGGAAGAGGATTCTAAGGAGCTTTTAGCGAGTTAGAGTTCTGATATTTAAATATCAAAAACCTTTATCTGCTGGGTTTTGGGTCCCAAGAAAGAACCTTACCAAAACATGAGTTCTGTTAAGTTGTTGGATTTATGTTTTAAATGTGGATGGAGGGGATTTTGAAGGAGGAAAGGGCAAAATGGTAGTAGAGGATCCAGCTGTGGCGATTACGAGAATGGACCTGAAGCAGTGAAGCCTATCAAAATCCATCCAGGACTGGGCCAAGTGATATTGAAAGCCTTGATATGCAGCCTGAGTTTATTTGGCTTAATGAACCAACAGTTATTCTGGATTCTTTAAGTCCCATAAGCTCTATGAAGCAAGGGGATGGGTTAAAAGATGTTAGTGGTCCAACTGGTTTTGAGGTCGAGCTCTCTTCGGAGGAAATTAGTTTGTGCAAGAAGTTGCTAGCTAGCCCAGAAGATTCAGGTCTGAGAAGGAGGGACCAATAGACCTATTGCAAAAAATATGGGCGCCCGCAAAAGGAGATGATAACAAGTTATGGATCTGGAAGATAAGGGAGGGGAATAAGGTTGTTCAGCAACAGGAGTATTTTGTTGAATTACCCCTTGAAGAGGACAGTGAGAAAAATATGCAGGAGGTTTCGATGCAACAAGCCCTTGTGCCTATGGACCTGTCTATGGGTTTTAACAGAAGGCTTTCGTTGAAAAGAGCTCGTGGAAGTGATAAAATGTGTAATGAGGAGGGTGTCTCTAGTAAAATAAAAGAGGTAGGTGCTAATAATGCTGTCAATGGTGAAAGAGTAGTGGGGGTCAATGAAATTGAAGGAAAGAAGTTGAGGAAATTAGAACTGGCGGATGCGAATGATGCTAAAATTTTATCTTCTGAGGTTCGGGTGGCGGGCAAAATACTTGCCCCAAGAGTCGCATGATTTGTTGTGGAAGGTTGATTGCGGTAAATCGCGACTTCGTTCACACTAGATCTCCTAGGTTCCTCTCGGGCAAGTTATTGAGGCTTCGGAGGGACCTTAATTATAATCATATTAACATTAATTTTTAAATTTTAATATATATTCAGAATTTCAGATATACTAATAATAAATATAATTATAATCAAATCAAAATCAAAATCAAAATCAAATTTTAAATTATATTTTTCAGCAGTTTATAAAAGTACCTCCTATAAGTCAAATCCACTTTCATTCACAAATCAGATATACATATTGTAATCTACAATTTAATTTAAAAATCAGGATAACATTTATTTTTTAAATATAAATTTAATATTTTTGAATATAACGACATTACGGCACATTCAGATTCACGGTTATATATATATATATATATATATATATATAAACAATACGATTTAACCACTTATAATAAAAAATATAAAATGATATTTATTTTTGGAAGATAACATTAATACCGTGATTTTTAATTAAACTTTCAACCAAACAGTGGTAGATAACATTTTCTTCAATAAAATAACATTATTTTGTTTTACAAATAATTGATTGGACGGTAAAATTTTTTAACATTAATTTATTTAATTTTATTAATAATAACAGTAATTACATGCCATGCTTAAAAATATAATTTTCGTCAATTTTAACACCTTAAAACTATATTGCCCATGTAATTATCACAACCTTAAACAAAATTTATTAATGTCACATAGTAATTCTTACCTAGTATTTTACTTTTTAATTATAAAATTTTTTCTAAGACAAAATTTAGAATCTTTAAATAGCTATTTAATATTAACTAATTAAAATTTGTTTTATTTTTTAATGTACGGGAGTATTTGGAATGTTTTTTTAAAAATGTTTTCTTGTTTTATTATTTTATAAAAACAAAATTTATATTTGAGTATATTGTTTTTATTAATTATTTTTAAACTATTTTTAAAAATTGTAATTCAAAAACAAAATATGGAGAATATATTTAATATGTTTTAACTTGTTTTTATGTATTAGTTTTTAAAAACACAAAAAGGTAACGAGAAAAAATTATTTTTATTAAACGTCGGATCCTTTTGATTCTTATAACCTTCGTATTTCATTACATTTGTTATTCTTTAAATCTAATAGCTCTCGTTTGTCTCTTTATATTTTTTTAAAATTTATATTTAAACAAGTTTTTTATTTTATAAAATTTTTTAATTTTATACTCAAAAATTATTTTATAAAATAATAAAACAATAACTATTCCAAACAAAAATTTTATAACTTAATGTTATTCCAAAAAAAATGCTACAGTAACCCACTAACACTATGAAGAAAACTTATATTAAGATTAAGACATTGCTTTTTTTTTTTTCATTTTATTAAATAAAAGGCATTACTTAAATAAATTCCTTCCCTTTTAACTTTTCTAATAGAACAAGGAAACGGTAGGGCATTTGTACGAACGGTCTGCATTTAGTGCTAATTGCAAATTCCAATTAAATCCTTCAAATATATCTTTAAGCTAAACAACACCATCTCAAAATATCATTTATTTGAAAATTTTTAAATTAAGTCTATATTTTTTTTAAATCAATCATAAATAAATAAATAATTATATTATAAATAAAAGTTATTGAGATTCACAAATGACATCATATGTATGTGTTCATTTGTAATTTAATCTAATCTATATATATTTTATAAATCAAGTTTATTTAAAAAAAATTTTATTTATATTATTTTAATATTTGACTCATAAAGGTTTAAATATCCATTTGTTCTAGCCATTAACTTATCGTATATAATTAAGTTAAAACGGTAATAAAGGGGAAGATATAAATAATGTTATCACATAAAAAAAGGTAATTTTAATCAAATGACAGAAGGACTTAAAAAATACAGACAACCTTTATGAGTTAAATATTAAAGTGATATAAAAATATTTTGATAGAACTAAATTGATATCTTTTTTAGAAATGAACGAGTTATGCTCGTAATTCAAAATATCATATAGCATAAAGCCTCATTTGGTCGCGTACGGGATAAAGTTAAAAAATATAATAATATAAAATAAGGAGACTAAGCTATGTCATCTCACTTTTTTTTTTTATTTTTTTTAGTTTTTTAGTTTTTAATTTTTTTACTTTTTAAAATTAGTTAAATATTTTTTAAAATTTTTTATATATTTTTTGTACTATTTATCCATAATTTTTTGATACTATTTATTTATAAGTTTAAAAATTTTTTAAAAATATAAAAATATTTTAAAAAATTCTCAAAAAAATATATAACATAGCAAATACTTAATTAATGTTAAAAAGTAAAAAAAATTGAGATAAAAAATATAAAATATAACAAATCGGTGGTGCCGAAGTGGAGGTGATATGGGAAGAAGGTAGGGGAGTGGGGGGTAGGATAGCAAATGCCATACTAAATATTATATTATATACAATTTGGATTAATATAATATTTAGTTCTTATAATTTAACTCAATTTTTATTTTGGTTCTTATAGTTTAATTTAGTCAAATTAAGTCTTTACAGTTTCAATAACTTTTACTTTGATCTCTATAATTTAATTTAATTTAATTTAATTTAATTTAATCTTTATAATTTCAATAACTTTTACTTTGGTTTATATTATCAAAGTTTCATTTAACACCATTAATACTATTACTAAAGTTGTCAAAAATTAACCACATGGCATGCATAGGTGTGAATTTGTCATGTAATTAATTTTGTATCACTTCAGTAGTGATATTAATGGTGTAAAGTAGATATTTGATGGAATAGAACAAAGTGAATGTTATTAAAACTATAAGGACTCAATTAGATGAAATTAAACTATAAGAAACAAAATAAAAGTTTTGTAAAATTATAAGGATCAAAAACTATATTAACCCATAAATTTTTAACATAAGTTTTTATATAATCAAGTATATGTTGTGTTAATGATGTAGAATTATATAACATAATAATATTTATGTATTTGTTGATAACAATAATCTTATTATAAAATAGGCAATCATTTCTAATATGTTTATCTGATGATCAAAAACTTGCTTCTGGCCTCGTTAAGTCTGATCATCTGAATTTGATTCATGGTTTCTATCTTGGGACTGGTTGTAATCTTGGAAATCAATGTCTTTGATAATGGTCCACAGTGTGAAGTTTAGAGTTGTTGGTTCTGAATTATCGGTTTTAATATTGGTTGGCTAAAAAAAATGGTTGGTTCATGAGGTCCGCACCTATGTGCCTCATGAAATCAGTCTTGGTTTTAATTGGTTTAGAATCTGTTGGGTTCAAGAAGAAAAAAGGAAAATTCTAGTTTTGATTTTGTTAGGTTCAGAGTTTATTTGCTCAAAACTGATCGGTTTGGTTATGTCATTTTGCTAGTTCACGTTTTGTTATTTCGAAAGGATGGTCCTGAGTTGATGTTTATAATCTGTTGGTTGATCCTAAATTGATTCCATAATCCATTGTTAAAAGAAAATCAATTATGATTTGTGGTTGGCTAGTTGATATTTGTAGGATACATTGGTTATCTCTTTGGTTATGTGTTTGTGCACCTCTCAGCTTAGGTTGTATAAGTTTGGTTGTTGGAATATTGTCTTCTTTTTTTGTATTGGTTTCATGTACATAAATCCCTTTTTCCAATCCACTTCATGTGGCTTAGTTATTAGATTTGGGATTTTGCATTATTTTTTTGTTTATTTTATTTATTTCATTAGTTTTTCACTATAGTACCTTCATTATAAACGTAAAAAAAAAAAAAAAACAAAGAATGGGGCATACATGTATCAGGATGAGAAGTTAAAATACAATGCATGTTTAAAGGGGCTTCAAGGGCCCATTGGGTTCATTCTCTGAATAGGGTCCCAAAGGCCCATGAATTTTAGGAGAGTGGGTTCAAGGCCCATAATCCTTTTAGCAAATATCTGAATTATGGGAAGCCCATAAAATAATTATAGGTATCACATTCTTCAAAATATTTGGGTTTCAAAGACCTTTTCAAATTAGTAGGAAACGTGACACCACTCGAGTTTCAAAAGGCCCATTTGAATTAGTTTCAAGCTAAGAGGGGTCCAATGAATTTACTCAAAATGGGATTCCTAAAAGCCTAATTATATATTCTAAACGGATTTAAAAAGAAAGCCCAATATTTTTCACTTAATTTTGGGAATTTCGTTTTGACTGAAAAAGGGGTTTAATTATTTTATTTTGGGCCCCCAATGCTTTAGAAATATGATTTTACCCCCAATACTTTTGAAATATGATTTTATCCCCAATACTTTAGAAATTTGATTTTATCCTCAACATTTTTAAAAATTTGATTTTGACCTCAATACTTTCAAAAATGTTGTTTTGATCCCAGACATTAAAAATTTTTGTTTGCTCCAGGGCTTTTAAAAGATTTTTGGATTTCGACATTAGAATTTATTATTCCATCTGAAACATTATGTGGGAAAATATTCTCCCATTTTGTTAAGTTTTATATGGAAATTCATTTTCTCATACCGTCTTCACTTCTTTGAACATTATGTGAAGAAATATTCTTCTCACATAATGTTAAGCTTTATGTGAAAATTCATTTGTCCCTATTGTCTTTATTCTCTCAAACTTTATGTAAAGAATTAATGTCTTATTTTGTTGGACTTTATGTGGAAATTCACTTTCCCATATGGTCTCAATCCCTCATATGATTTTGTGTGGAATTTATTCTCACACATTATTCAAATTTTATTTCTGTCTTATGGATGAGATCATATATCTCTCCTAGGCCAATTCTAATCGAATTAACTAGAACTACGTGGACCTTGATCCCCATAGGGATACGTAGGCACTTACACAGTAAGACAGATCCAATTCTTTCACTTCTTTATTTTTTTTGAAATCGCGATAACAAAAAAAAAAGGGGTAGTTCAAACACAACAAATTTAAGTACAAAGAATTTAGGGTAACAATCCTTATTCATAGTTTTTTAGAATTTTTTTTTATTTTTTTAAAATTTTGTACAATTTTTTATACTATTTATTCATAGTTTTTTTTAACTATTCATTCATAAGTAAAAAAATTTTAAAAATATTTAAAAATATTTCAAAGAATTTCAACAAAAAAAAAACATATGATATATAAAATAATTCATTAATACAAAAAGTAAAAAAAAAGGATAAAAAATAAAAAAAATAAGAAATTGACATATTCAAAATTAAACTGGAGCCCCAAAATAGGACTAATAGCTTATATTTTTCCTTATTATTATTTTCATCTTTCAATATTATATTTTTTTGTCGCTTTTATCAATATCAATCTTATTATCATTGTCATCATTACCACTATCATTGTCATCACGGCCAATGTGATCAACATCACCATTGTCTCACTACCACAACCACTATTATTATTACTGTTATCTTTACCACTATTATTATTGTTATCATAGCCAATGCTGTCTTTGTTGCCACCATTATCATTGTCGTACTACTATCATCATTTCTACTACTATCTAGTTGAATGTCTATCTTCAAAATGGTATTCAGTTCCCTTTAATCCTATGAAACTCTGCATATAAATTCTTGTTTAATCTCTATTGTTTTCCTTTAATCTCTTTTATTTATTTATTTATCTACTTTTGTATTAAAACTCCAAAGGCTGTTAATGTAAGACAGGAGTTTTTAAGGCTCAAATGCCTATTTATTTTTCTGTTAAAAGGCCCAATCAATTTAACTTTCACAAATGGGCTTCAAGGGCCCAACTCAGGATAAGCCTTTTTTAGAAAAGTTTAAAGAATAAAGAAATGGGCTTCAAGGGCCCAATTTAAATTAGTCTTTTTTTGAAAGGGTTTTTAAAATATGGCTCCAATGGCCCAATACTTCTAAAATGGTTCCAAGGGCCCAGATCATCAAAAAGTATTCAAAAGGTCTAATTAGATAGTAAAAAAAAAAAAAAAAAAGAGGGTTTTAAAGGTCCATTCTATTTAAGAAATTACAGGAGTCCATTTACTTTTTACAAAACGGATTCTAAAAGCTTAGCTAAATTTCAAAATCAAGTTTCAAGGGCTTAGTTAAGTATTTTTCAAAGGATTTTACGAAACCTAATACTTAGGTCAATTATCTAAAATTTTGTTTCAAATTAAGAAGTTTTAGTAATTATCTTTTGACCCCCATTTTCTAGAAATTACGTTTCCACCCCACTTCTTTTATAAACCCCATTTTTGCCCCACAACTTTATGAATTTCACTCTTGTAACATTTAAGGGACTTCCTATAGAAGTTTATATTCTCTGAAGTTCGGTTTTTCATGGACGTTAAGTGGAATCTCATTTTTCCAAAGTTTTAATTTTCATAGGCATTTAGTAGAGGCATGTTCTCTCCAATGTCATGGTTCACTGTCTAGACTTTAAGTGAAAATTTGATTTCCCCTAAACGTCTTACTATCATTTTCAATTTAATCGAACTATTTCTGAACTACGTTGACCTTGATCCCTTTTGGGGTACGTAGGCACTTACTTGGTAAGGCAAGACTAGTTATTTATTTTTTCGTGTTTGTCCATTATTATTTTATTAATAAAAGGGGGTAATTTAAATAAATTAAAATTTTAAAGCACGAACAATTTAGGGTAACCATCCTCAGGGATGGACGTTGTGGAGTGCCTAACATCTGCTCCACACGTAATTAGACTCCCGAACCTTTCCTCTGATTCCAAGAACCAGTTTTTCTTTCTTTTTTTAGGATCCCAATTATCCTTCTAATTAATTAGTGGCAACTCCTTTTTTCTTTGCGTTTTCCCTTACATGCCCTAAAGTCATAAAATGATAGCCGTTCATCGGCCATTACGTTATGACAGTTTGGCGACTCCACTGGGGACTATTAGATAGTCAAGCCTATCACGAGTTGTTTGTGTTTTGTATGATTTTAATATATTATTACCTCATCTATTTCTTTATTTAATTACTGCAGCTTACAAATATCTGCTTTGGATGTTGTACCTATGTTTTTACTACCATTCTAAATGCGCGTGTTTAAATTGTTTTTCATATGGCATGAATTGTTGGAACCTTAGGGTAGATGACAATATCTGCAATATATGTTTATACCCTAGGGTAGACAATGATTAACTACTTTTTTTTGATTTGGGGTTCTTCGTGGGTGAGCTTTAGAACCATGGTTTGTATGCTCTTCACACACACTGTGCACCATTCACATCCTTTGCACACACCTATTGGGCCTTATACCCAGGTCTGTGCGAGCCCTAGAGGAGAAATGAAGGTGGTGTAGTGATGCCTAGTAGGATTTTCTCCCAGGTATTCATGAAAGCCTTCGCTCAGATTGTTAACTCACTTATTTAGTTAGTTCATGTGAAGGCTTTGTCCATCCATATAATCATACTAGAGAGTTGAGATTCTTATTATTTTAGTAGGAACAGTCTGTTCTAAATGACCATTCTTGTGAGGATTATAGACCCGCCTCAAAACCTTGCACTATCATATGTAGAGTCAAACTAGTAAGGACAAATCTAAGTACAACCCGACTAGGACAATGGAGAGCACGCCCTATCATTTTCATTTAATTTAATCATTTATTTGACATCATCATATACAAAATAAATTTTTGGCACAATCTCATATTTTTACCATTATAGGTTTGGCATCAATGTTTTGAAACATAAAAGACAAAGATTGGCATTAAAGGAAAATAAGTCAGAATAAGAAAAAACAAGGGTATCAGCACAAATGGCAGTTCTGGATAAAGTAAAGATTATCGAAAAATCATTGCCCAGAATGTTTCGAGAATCAATAGAGAACAAGAATGGAAAAATCTTGAATCTGATCCATATACCAGTTCAATCTTCAGCCCTTGTTGCCTTACAGAAATTTTGGAACCCAGCACTCAGAAGCTTCACGTTACCTTATGCTCATCTAACTCCAACTATAGAAGAATATGGTACGATGATCAATCTGCCTGTGTCACAATCCACCAAAGTCTTCTTTTACTCGGGTTGTAGCATATCAGATAAGTCCATAGCAACCCTTTTGAACAAAGATACTAACGAGATTCAGTCAAAAATGGCAAAAAGAGGACAGGCAGAGGGGTTACCTCAGGCGTACCTTGAGAAGAACTTAGAAGAGCTGGTCAAGGGAAAACAATGGGCCTTAGTGGCGGAAGTACTATCAATAATGATATATGGACTGGTACTATTCCCTTCAGCGGTCAGTTTAGTGGTAAAGGTGCTATCAGCGTTTATTATGCCATGAAACATTATGGAATTAGTCTTATACCGACTATCCTAGCAAAGTCCTTCCTCACCCTCAACTTTTCTAAAGAACGCCAAGGAGGGAAGCTCAAATGTTGTCTGCCCATGTTGTATATTTTGTTGATTTCCCATCTCCTAAGGAAATTGCCAAATTCTAAAATGCCAAATTTGCGACCATTTGATTTCTTCACTGCTTTAAGGACAGAAGACTAGAATGTGATTGAATGGGAATAGTTGTTATGCAATGCCAAGAATGAGGAAGTTCTGTGGAAACTACCGTGGTGGAATGGAGAGGAAATAATATATAGCTGTGGTAGTTTTCCTTTTGTGCCTCTAATGGGAGTCACAGGGTGTATCTCTTACTCCCCGACAGTGGCACTCAGACAACTGGCTTTCTTGCAGAAGGTGCCGACCAGGATGATAACCGAGGGGTTTTCTTTTTATTATGATCAAGAGGAAAACAAGACCCTAATTATGAAAATCAGGCACGCTTGGGATGATAAGAGGATTATGGGCAAGCCGGAGTTAGGAAAAAGGACCACAGGGGCTACCAAAGAGTACTATGAATGGGTAGACCAAAAGCAAGAGGACCTTCCACCTACACGACAACTACTGGTTACCTCTGAGCAACAAAAAAAGCTCAAAATTAAAGTGGAAACCTTGGAAGCGAGCATGGCGATGATTAAAGAAGAAAATTCAAGCTTAACCCGAGCAAATGAGATTCTGAATCAATGGGTAAAAGAGCTAGAAAGAGAAATCCAACAAAGGAAGTCTATGAACCCATCAAGAACTATGGATACGGGATTTGGAGCAAGCCAGGAAAAATGCTAAGCATATAGAAAGCAATGAGATCTGAAACAGGAAAAGGATAAAGCAGGCAGATAAGTTATTAGCGCAGAAGCAATCCACCAATACCCTTCTATGAAAAATTTTGGCGGGTGCAAGAGTAAGGATAGCCCGCCTAAATAATATGAACCAAATTGTTCTTAACATGATTAAGCTGGTATTGGCAGATCTCATGGCATACCTTAATCAAAAGGAATGTTTGAAGGCAGAATGGAGGAATTATTATCATATGCTATATGATATAACCACCTGACTCCTGGACACTTGTGAAGAAATGCAAAGAGAAGTGCAAGACAAACTGCCAGAATTTATTGAAAGGTTTCATCGGGCAGAGGTGACAACAGCTCCAGGATCGTCCCCTGATTTAGTGGCTTTCTTAGGCTTATGTAAAGAGCTTATATGTCATTTGGATAAATGTGTCTGAATCATGAACATTGTACATCTTGAGATCAATGAATGAAATCCAAATCTTTTGCTCACAACTGTGTACTTAATCAAGTGTATGAATTACTCACCATGTTAAAAAATGACATGCGCAGTATAAACGAAGACGCAACAAGGTGACACCTACGTGATGATTTAAAATTTCCCTAGGTGTTCACTAACTATGTTTACTTTTGTAAAGTATCGTACTTTCAAAGGAACATAGGATTTGAATTTCTTTTAAAACGATATGCACGTGACATGGATCCCTGTATATCGTATACCATGTTTTTCGTTGTAGAGTATTATACTCTCAATAGGAACATGATCGAGGACAAATTTTTGATGCCAATCTTTGCCACAAAATGCGATTTGAACATAAACCATGCCTAGCCTTAATGGCAATAAAAATTTTAACTAAACATTGACAATGCACATTGTTTTGACTCTATAGGAAGATAACAATCATTCACCATTGCACCTCCAAGAAAAGATCCAGCCAAGCACTCCCAATCTGTTTGCCAAATTTATACTAGATCAGTTGTCATGTCAATTGAGATGTCGAACTCAGAAAACGTCCAGAGATTGGAATACCGCATCGATCAGTTGCAAGATCAAATGGCTAAATTCATGGAATTTATCACGAAAAATATGAGGAGCAAGGAAAATCCCCCACCACAACAAGAAGCCTTCCATGTTGGTAAGGCATCAGGGATACCAGGAATAGCTAACAATATCCCACAGCTATCGCCAGTAGCCACGTTTCCCCCAAACCAGGGGAATGTAACTCCGCATGGCACCTTTGGGTTGGATCAAGTGCCTATTACTCCTCCTACAAAGGATAGAGAAATTAAGAGGGAGAAAAGAATTTTCGAGCAAGTTTATAGCCTCGAAGAAAAATTACGTGCTATGCAGGGAATGAGGGTATTCGGGCCTGTCAACGCTAAGGAATTATGGCTGACCCCTAATGTCACCATCCCAAAAGATTTTAAGGTACCTGAATTTGAGAAATACGATGGGAATACCAATCCCTAGTATCACTTAAGGTCATATTGCATTGAAATGGCAGTCGCTACGGATGATGAAAAGCTGTTATTAAATTTCTTTCATAAAATCTTAATAGGTGCCACTTTACAGTGGTACATGATGCTAGACCACTCTATAATCAATAACTGGGAGGATCTAGCCGACGCATTTCTTAAACAATATCGGTTTAACCTGGATACGACCCCAACTAGGGAACAACTCCAGGTCATGCAAAAGCGAGAAAGGGAGACTTTCAAAGAGTATGCACAGAGATGGAGGAAGCTGGCATCCAAGGTCTAACCCCCAATGGTAAATTCTGAAACTTGTTCTTATTTTTTGGGGACGTTGGTGTCTCCATATGTGGGGCTTATGGCAGAGAGTGCCTTTAATGACTTCTCAGATCTGATTAAAGCAAGCGAGAGAATAGAAGTGTTGATCCGAAATGGAAAAATCCAAGTGAGAAATAATGAGCCTTACGAATCAAATCAGAAGAAGAACTTCTCGCAGAAAAAGAAAGAGCTTTAAGTCGGTTACATGCTGGACAACTGCCAGGATTACCAAAATGAGTCTCATCCTTATTACCAAAATAGAGGGCAGGGGTACCAATCCAATTATAACCAACGACGACATTCGGGCAAGGACGAAATAATTTCCAATAAAACAAACAGAATCAGAACTCGGAGCCATTCTCGGACTTCCAAACAGAATCAGAACTCGGAGCCATTCTCGGACTTCTAAGTAAAACAAATGGAATCAGAACTCGGAGCCATTCTCGGACTTCCAAATGTCCAACACAGATCTATATAAGAAGTTGTTTGATGGGTGATTCATCAGCTTAATACCCACTGAACCACTTCAACCTCCCTACCCAGCGTGGTACAAATCGAACGAACAATGTATATACCACTATGGTATGTCAGGACACTCAATTGAAAACTATTAAACCTTTCACAGACAGGTTATGAAATTAATTAAAATCGGGTCCCTGAAGATGAGCTACATAAACCCTAACATCAACACCAATCCACTTCCCAACCATCAAGATAATAATCAAGTTGGTGTTATTTCAAAAGAATGTCCGTAAGAAAAGTCTCAGAGATAAAAATGACTAAACTTCAAATCTTTGAGAATCTAAGTTCATCAGGGTTTGATGTGGGGAAACCTAGAGAGATAGATTCAAATGAAGAATATCTTGACCAAAGTGCTCATTGCGTCTATCATCAATCGGTCCAGAGACATGATATAGAACGCTGCAAGGTGTTCCAGCACACCTTAAAGAGATGGATCACCTTGGGAGCTATATAATTCTCAAGGAAGAAGCAAACACCAGAAATCATAGTGATCAGTGGAGAAGGGTTTTTCCCCGAACCTATGACTCTTACAACACAGCAAACACCACTCGCAAACACTATACCAATGCCGGTTATGATAATTAGTACACCGGCCCCATTCCCCTACGCTAGTGATAAAGCCGTCCCTTGGGTATACAACCTAACAGTGACCCTTCAAAACCCTATAACCATCACGGAGTTACCTCTGGATCAAGATGACATTAGTGCAAACAACTTGGCTATGGGAAACATAACCCGAAGCTGTAGAGTATATGCCCCCAAAAATCCATAAATAAAAAACAAAGGCAAAGAAGTAATGGTGGAGCTCGCACCAAAGCCAAACCTCAATCAAGAGGATGAGTTCCTCAAAATAATGAAGCAAAGTAGTACGACATCATAGAGCAACTCGAAAAGATGTCGGCTAAAATTTCTTTCTTATCATTAATTCTCAATTCAGAAGCTCACAGAAAAGCATTACAGAAAGTGCTAAATCAAGTCTACATCGCTCCCTCTATCACCCTAGAAAAATTTGAAGACTTGGTGAATTATGTGAAGGTAATATGATCGCCTTTTTAGAAGAATATTTAAGTGCGCCAGGGAGCAATCATAATCGGGCCCTCCACATTACCGCCAAATGTGAGGGATATATTGTCTCAAACGTGCTAGTCGATAATGGATCGTCGTTGAATGTATTGCCATACTCAACTCTACTCCAAGTGCCTATCAATATAGGAAACATGCAGACAAGTGACCTCGTGGTGCGAGCGTTCGACGACACAAGAAGAGAAGTTAAGGGTTACATCACTCTGAAACTAGAAATTAGTCTAAGTACCTTCCAAGCAGTATGCCAGGTCATGGACATCGAGCCTTCGTATATGCTGTTATTGGGAAGACCTTGGATCCACGCAGCAGGAGCTGTGCCTTCTTCATAGCACAAAAGGCTCAAATTAATTGAAGGAAGGAAGGTCATAACTGTTCAGAGTGAGGAAGAGTTGTTAGTCTCAAAGCCATTGTCAATCCCTTATGTCGAAGCCCTTGACCAGGACTTGGGAAATTCTTTTCAAGCCTTGGAAATTTTTAAGAAGACAACTATAGGTAAGCAGGCTGTTAGACCCAAAAATATAGTGGGAGAGATAATGGCCAAAAATAAATATCAGCTGGGAAAGGGCTGAGGCTGAAGCTTGCAAGGCATTCTTACACCCATCGAAGCTGTTGAGAATATTGGCCGCCAGGGATTGGGATATGATTTGAGGCCAGAAAGGAAGAGCAATAGGGGCATTCCCCATATATGTAATACTTTCGCATCAGCACATCATGCCACGCAGCGGACAGGGAAGTGAACACCCTAGGCAATGGAGAAGGTCGCGGAAGTCAGATCAAGCCAGACCATGAGAGTCGACCACTTGACAATTGGGATGCGAGGCCGATCGCAGACATACGCACTTTAGAGTAATATTTAGTTTTGAAAAAAGAGAGTACTTTTTAGTTCACTTAACTGATGTCCAAGGTCATGTAGAACATTACTTAAATGTCGGACTTAAATTATCTAAAGAAATGAAATATCCCGTTCATTTCATCACATCTCTTGTTCCATGTTTATTTCCTATCTTATTAGCATTTTAATTTATTTTCATTATCATGATCCAGGGAACTTGTTTCCTCCCAAAATCCTCGTCTTTACGAAATTACTCAACGTCCATTACTTGATTCTCATGTCAAAATTGATATGTATGATTACGATGAAGAGGATAATGAAATAGTGGAAAGATTCGCCAAGATAATTGAATCGTCCAAAAGAGGAATAGGTCCCCATAACGAGGAAATCATAATAATAAATCTGGGAATAGATGAAGACAAGAAAGAACTCAAGCTTATGAATAACTTAGAAAATGAACAAATGGTTGCACTTTTCCAAGAATTCATGGATATCTTTGCATGGTCTTACCAAGACATGCCAGGTCTTAGTTCTCAAATAGCAACACATAAAATTCCTTTGAACCCTAATCACACTCCTACGAGGAAAAAATTAAGGAGAATGAGACTGGAGCTGTCCTTAAAAATTAAGGAAGAAGTGGTAAAGTAGATAGAAGCCAGTTTTATTGAAGTAACTTAATACCCAGAGTGGATAGCAAATATAGATCCTGTACCTCAGAAAGATGGGAAAGTGAGGATGTTTGTTGACTATAGAAAATTAAATAAAGCAAGCCCTAAGGACAATTTTGCCTTGCCTCACAATGATGTGTTAGTAGATAACACGGCTGTTAACCTTAGATACTCATTCATGGATGGGTATTCAGGGTATAATCAGATTCACATGGATGAGGCAGACAAAGAGATGACAACATTTGTTACACAGTAAGGAACATACTGCTATAGAGTAATGTCATTTGGCCTAAAAAATGCAGGAGCTACTTATCAAACAGCCATGGTGACTTTATTCCATGATCTGATACACAGGGAAATAGAAGTGTACGTAGATGACATAGTAGCCAAATCCAAGGGTGAGGAAAGTCACGTGGCAGTACTAAGAAGGTTGTTCGAATGATTGAGAAAATACAAGCTTCGTTTAAACCCAAAAAAATGCACATTTGCAACTTCATCGGGAAAATTGCTAGGT
This sequence comes from Ceratonia siliqua, assembly GCA_034509205.1. Taxonomy (NCBI): domain Eukaryota; kingdom Viridiplantae; phylum Streptophyta; class Magnoliopsida; order Fabales; family Fabaceae; genus Ceratonia; species Ceratonia siliqua. The sequence goes on along the minus strand of JASKGM010028256.1, from coordinate 2,252 downwards.
TTCATCGTGAGCCAACAGGGAATTTAAATTGACCTTGATAAAATCAAGGCTATTCAAGATATGCTTTCACCACGAACAGAGAAAGACGTTAGGAGCTTCCTCGGAAGGCTCAATTATATATCTAGGTTCATTGCCAACTTAACCCGTACTTGTGAACCAATGTTCAAATTGTTGAGAAAGCACAACCCCGGAGAATGGAACGAGCAATGCCAAGGAGTTTTTGACAAAGTGAAATCATACCTGCAAGATCCCCCAGTTTTAATGCCGCTTACTCTCAGTAAACCCTTATTGTTGTATTTCTCTGTTATTCCAACATCAATGGGAACGATGCTTGCTCAACACGAGGAAAATAGCAGAAAGGAGAGTGCAATTTACTACTTGAGTAAGAAGTTCAATGAATGTGAAAGCCAGTATATTTCAATCGAAAGGACATGTTGTGCTTTCATTTGGACTATTAAGAGGCTTCATTAGTATATGGCCTGTTATACCGTCTTATTGGTTTCCAAAATTGACTCGTTGAAATATGTCTTTGAAAGACCTCACTTATCCAGAAAAGTCGGCAAATGGCAAGCCATACTGTTGAGGTATGATATTAAGTACATTACGGCCAAGGCGATAATAGGAAGTGTCATCGCAGATCATTTGGCAGACAACCCAGAAGCGAGCATCATTTGGTGGATTCTGAATTCTTAGAAGAGGACATTCTAAATGCTGAAGAGTCCGACGAAGAAGGAAATTGGAAAATGTATTTCGATGGGGCAACCAATATACATGGAAATGGCCTTGGAGCTGTTATCATCTCTCTAGAAGGAAAGTAGTTCCCAGTCGCCATAAAGCTAGATTTTATTGTACAAACAATATTGCTGAATATGAAGCCTGCGTTAACGGGCTGCAAGAAGGCCTCGCCATGAACATAAAGAAGCTAGAAGTATTTGGTGATTTTGCCCTCATTATTTACCAAGTTAAGGGAGAATGGCAAACACGAGATGTGAAATTAGTGCTGTATCAGAAATATTTGTCTGAATTGATCAAAGAGTTCGAAGAAATCTCCTTCACGCACATGACCAGGGATAAAAATCAATTTGCTAATGCATAGGCAACATTGGCCGTTATGGTCAAGTTGGACAAAGGAAGTAAAGTCCTACCCATTAATGTCAGGTCCAGTAACAATCCAGCATATTGCCTCAATATCAAACAAAGTGAGAAACAACAGTGGTACACAAACATTAAATGTTATATTCAGACTCAGCAGTATCCCGAGGGTATAGATGAGAATGATAAGAAAACCATTAGGCAATTAGCTGCCAATTTCCTTTTAAGCAGAGAAATCTTATATAAGAGAGGATACGATAGAATGTTACTCCGATGTGTGGATGATAGAGAAGCACAAACAATCATGGTAGAAATACATAAAGTTACTTGTGCAACTTATGCTAATGGACACATGATGACCCTTCAAATTTTAAAGTGTGGTTACTATTGGACTACTATGGAAAAGATTGCATCAATTACTATCGGAAATGCCACAAGTGTTAAGTTTATGTGAATCGGATTAATGCTCCACCATTTCTGCTGCATAACTTGACGGTCCCATGGCCATTCTCTATGTGGGGTTTCGGACCCATCAATCCTAAGGCGTCCAACAGGTATCGCTTCATTTTAGTGGCTATCAACTATTTCACTAAATGGGTCGAGGCGGCATCGAATGTCACGATCACTCAGAAAGTGTTTATGAAATTTATCAAGCTCAATATCATATGCTGGTATGGGGTGCCAGAGAGAATAATCACCGACAATACACCTAATCTAAAAGGATCTGAAGTTAAAAAATCTATGTGAGCAATTCAAAATCAAGCACCACAATTCAGTGCCATACAGGCCACAAATGAACGGGGCAGTAAAAGCAGCCAACAAGAACCTTAAGAAAATATTGGGGAAAATGGTGGTCAACTATAAGGATTGGCATGAAAAGTTGCCATATACACTCTACGCATATTGTACTTGCATGAGATCATCAACTGGGGCAACACTGTATTCATTGGTATATGGGATGGAGGCGATGATGCCAATTGAAGTAGAAATCCCATCTTTAAGGGTACTTATGGAAGCACAGCTTGAAGAAGTGAAGTGGGCTAAAACTCGATATGAGTAGTTGAATTTAATAGAGATAAAATGATTGTCTGCCATATGCCACGGACAATTATACCAAAAGAGGATGGCTCGAGCTTTCAACAAAAAAGTACGGCCACGAG
>JASKGM010028245.1:0-26664 GCA_034509205.1 Ceratonia siliqua | reverse complement strand
AAAAACCTTGTTTTAGTGACGACTTTTAAGTTCGTCACAGAAAAGTCGCCACTAAAAGTCAAATTTCTTGTAGTGAAAAATTTTCCAAGTTATTCATCTCTCTATATACATCTCAATATCTCATCATGATAATTGAGAATTACATAAATAAATTTGATGAATTACATAAATAAATTTAATAATACATTACATTTATAGTTTTTTCTAGAAAAGAGGGTGAGGAAGTGAAATTAATTCAATTACCATGCTCCATTTAATAATAAGATAAATCTGGGACTCAATTTCTTTTGCAAATTAATTCAAATTATGGAATCTTGTGTTTTCTTTTCTTTTTTATTTTAAATAAATGAATGTCCCTTTTCAAATTTGCAATAATGTGTTTTATATCAATTAAGGGGTGGTAACTAGTTAACAAGATATTACCATTAACAATTAAAATTAATTCAATCAATTATAGTTGTCATTTTGTTGATCATTTTAATTTAATAGATAGGAGCATTAACAAGATATAGTATTTTAATATAATTGATCAACTATTGAGATTTTAGATAGATGTATTGATTAAATATTGAGACTTTAGATAAGAAATTTTTTTATATAGAATAACATATCATTAAATTAATTTAATTATTAATTGAGATTAATTCTTTCCTTAAATAATTTTAATGACGCATTTTTTAAATGGTATTTAAAATAAAGTAAAAAACTAATGTTAAAATCTCAAAATATATTTATGAGAATTAATATATATTAAAGATAATTTTTATTTTTATTTTTAGCGAGATTGGCCCGTCCTGACAACCCTAATGGAGATGAAAGACAAATTTTCTGGCTAAGTGTTCAAGCAAGGCTAGAAACCAAACAAGTCCTTTATAATCAGATTAGTGTTTTCTTCTTACATTTTGACACATGCAATTTTACTTCTCCCTCTTTCTCTCTCTTATAACTCTCTCACACTTAGCTTTAGAATTCTAGGGTAAAGACCTAGGGATTAAGGTTTAGGATTTAAGATTAAGGTGTAGGGGTTAGGACTTAGGGTTTAAAGTTGGAGTTTAAGATTAAGGTCTAGGACTAGGTTAGGATTAGGATTTAGAATTTAGGGGTTAGTGTCAAATGTTTAGGGCTAGGTGTCACAACGTGAGGTTGGGACAATAGCACCGTCATGACCTTAAGGCAACAAAAGGGAAAAAATACAGAAATAAAAATAGAGTCGCCACCAATTAATTATAAGAATAATTGGAATCCTTTAAGAAAACAAAAAATTGGCCCTTAGAATCAGATGATAGGTTCGGGAGTCTAATTACGTGTGGGGATGGTGTTAGACACCTCACAACGTCCATCCTTAAGGATGGTTACCCTAAATCGTTACCCTACGTACCCTTAAGGGATCAATGTCCACGTAGTTCGAATTAATTAAATTAAAATTTGTTTAGGAACGATTAGGACAATATGGGAAAGTGAGTTTTCACATAAGGTCCAACAAGATGAGAGATTAATTCTCTACATAGTGTTGAGAGAATATTTTCCCACATAATGTTCAAAGGAATAAAGACAATATGGAAAATAAATTTCCACATACAGCTTGACAAAATGGGAGAATATCTCTCCACATAATGTTTGAGAGGATTTGTGGAATTTCAAAAGTCTTTTAAAGTTCTGGTACAAACTGAATTTTGCAATGTCTAGGGTCAAATTAGCATTTTTTGGAAGTATCAGGGCCAAATTTGAATTATGAAAAGTATTGAATTCCCACTGACAGTATTTAATTGGGCCCTTCTTATTTTCAAAATAAAATTAGTAAATCTTTTGAAACCCCTTTTTCCTTTTAAAATTCAATGGACCGTTGAAACCCATTTTCAAACTCTGAACTTTGTTGATGGCCTTTTTGGTTAAACAAGCCTTTGGAGCCATTTAGATGATAATTGAGCCTTGGACCCCCTTTGAAGCCTATTTTGCTAATATCTAATATGGCCCTTGGAGCCTTTGTTGTTTGGACAAGTGTAAATCAAATTTCCAAAAATAAAAATAGAAATAAAGATAAGAATACAATAAAAAAATAAGATAAAATAGAAATAAATAAACTTTGTCGGGGTAGAACCCCTATTTCAAACCTCACACACTGAATCAAAAGCCAAAACCGACATGTAATTGTCGTAACCAACCCGCTCCTAAAAGCCAGACTAATATACCATCCTAGAATTAATGGTATATAAGAGGAGAGACATAATGATAGTCCAAAATTAATGTCCAACATTCCAGAGTCAACTCCATACATAGCCAAATTAACATGAACATCTAACATACTTCAACATTAATACCTTTCAAGGGTACCACCAAACCTTTTAGAATTTAATCCATGCAAAACAGGGTGACTGGTTAATTCGAGCCCATTAAAAACCAGGCTAACATGCCATCGAGATTATTTTCAAAGCAAAGCTAACAAAATAATAAAATTTACATCGTCCAAGCAAACTAAGGCATGTTACAGTTAATTTCATACAAGCAGAGGATAATGGCAGAATTATTATCCAAGCAAGACTATCATGGTGACAAACTAAACATGCCAGAATTAATCTTAAGCAAATAGGGAGTGCCAATTCAACATCATCCTCAAAGCAAGTCAGAATTAACTCTCTACCAAAGTAAAACTATCATGACAGTTTAAAAGCATTAAAGCAAACCCAACATGATTATACAAGTACAGGCATACCATGACTCCAAAATTAATGCCCTAAGGTATAGGATCAAACATGTTTCCAGAATTCACCATTAAGAACAAACCTAATTATGCCTCCCCCAAATTAACACCATTAAATAAATCTAAATGTTGACAGAATCAAAGCATCAGAGGCTAACTACCTGTCATCAGAATTAACAAGCATAACAGACAAACTCAAAGTCAATTACCCCATAAGCAAGCTAAATAGGACAACGTAGAATCGATTAATGCAAGGCAAAATGACCATGCTAATCCAGAGCTAATGCCACCAAAGCCCCCTATTAGACTAACCAAATTAACCCATGTTTAAAGGACAAAAGAAACATGATGGGAGTCAGGATTGAAATATAATATACTGGCTTAATACAATATGGATCAGAACAAAATCAAATAATAGAGAGGATAGAATCAACAGACTAAGGGAGAACCTAACCAGAACCACGTTTCCCAAAGAACATACTAATGAACTAGCAAACAAATCCATTTTGAATCAAGTAAATTCCATTGTCAATCAAGAAACAGAACTAACACCATGTTTCAGAAAAGAAAATTACACAACCAATATCTTAATGTATCAGAAGCAATCCCTTGAGCAAACATCCATGATCCACATACCTCTTTGACCATTCCTCTAACTTTTCCTGGAGAAAATCTAGTTTTCTTCTCACTCGTGATCTATCCTTTTGAAGCCCTCTGTGATCCAGAAAATAACCTCTTCAGTCTTCTCGATTTTGTTGATTTCACGGTCTGATTTTGGTCCCAATAATATTTAGAAATTTGGAATATGCTTTTCAGAAATATGATTTTGGCACTTGTTTTTTAGAAATTTGATTGTGGCGCCAATGCTTTTCATAAATTAAATTTTGACCCCAACACTTTTAGGAATTGCATTTTTGCCTCCAATTTTTTAAAATTTCATGTGGGTCTCAAAAGTTTCAGAAATATCAATTTGGCCATGGAATTTTTAGAATTCATTCTGGGTTCAAAAGTTTCTATTATTTTGACTCTTTTCAAACATTATGTGGAGAATTGTTCTTCCATTTTGTTGAGCTTTATGTGAAAATTTATTTATCCATATTGTCTCATTTCCTTTCAAACACGTTATCTCATTTTGTCAAGCTTTATGTGGAAATTCATTTTCCTATATTATCTTATTTCTTCATAAACATTATGTGGAGAATTGTTCTCTCATTTGTCAAGCTTTATATGGATATTTATTCTTCTATATTGTCTTAATTCATCCATGGACTTTGGGTGGAGGTTTATCCTCCCTCATTGTCCTATCTTCTAAAGATGATGTGTGGAGATTTATTCTCTCACATTATCTAAAATAATTTCTACCTTAAAGAAGAGATTATGCATCATTCTTAAGCAAATTCTCATCAAGACAATTTTGAATTATGTGGACCTTGATCCCTTTCGGGATACATAGGCACTTACACAGTAAGACATGTCTTTTTATCTTTTCATTTTCTTTAAATTGTGATGACAAAAAGGGGTGATTAAAATAGTTAATACAATGAACTTAAGCACAAACAATTTAGGGTAACCATCCTTAGGGATAGACGTTGTTAGGTGCCTAACATCTTCTCTATGCATAATTAGACTCCTAAACCATTCCTCTGGTTTAAAGGGCTAGTATTTGGTTTTTCAAGGATCCTAATTATCCTTCTAATTGATTGGTGGCAACTCTATTTTTTTTATCTCTATATTTTCCCCCTTTTGTTGCCTTAAGGTCATGAATGCCTTTTTTCTGGTTGTCACATTGTAACAGTTTGGTGACTCTATTTTTTTATCTTTGTATTTTTTTTCTTTTTGTTGCCTTAAGATCAAGACAATGCCTTTTTCTCGGTCGTCACATTGTGATAGTCTACGTGTTAGAATTTAGAGTTAGGGGTTAAGATTAGGGTTTAGGATTTAGTTTAGGGTTAGAAGTTAAGGGTCAGTGTAAATCATTTAGGCTTTAGATTTAGAGTTTAGAATTTTGGAATCAGGGTTTAAATCTTACCACATACGGGAAAATATCAAAGCATGTGACATTTTTGCTTCCATTTTACAGTGGTAAATTTTATTCTTGAGCATTCTTTTTAAATTATTGTTATGTTTTTTGCTTGTAGTAACATGGAGATGAAGAGACTAATATTTTGGCTAAGCTTTCAAGTAAGATTAGAAACCATAAAAGTCCTTTATAATCAGATTACTATATGTTTTCTTCCTATATTTGAATGCTCTTGCCAATTTGATTCTTGAGCAATCTTTGTAACTTGTTCTTTATCTATTGCATTATATTATGTTTTTCACATTCAGGAACATGGAGATAAAGAGACAAATATTCTAGCTAAGCATATAATATAAAGCATTTATTTAGTGGTTAGATTAGGATTTAGAATTTAAGGGTTGGTGTAAAGTTTAGGGATAGGACTTTAGAGTTTAAGATTTAGGATTTAATGTTAGGGTTTAAGATTGGGGTTTAGGATTTAGTTGTTAGGATTATGATTTAGAATTTAGGGGTAGTAAAACATTTATGGCTAGGATTTAGAGTTTAGAGTTAAGGTTTAGGATTACGAATTAGAATTTAGGGACTAATGATCATTCAGGGTTAGGATTTAGAGGTTAGAGTTTAGAATTTAAAATTTTAGGTGTAGAGGTTAGGGTTTAGGGTTTAAAGTTAGGGGTTGAGATTAGGGTTTCAAATTAGGTTTTAGAATTTAGGGGTTAGTGTATTTAGGGTTAGGATTTAGGGGTTAGAGTTTAGGAAAATCTTATCACATGAAAAAATAACGAAGCTTGAGATTTTTTCTCCCATTTTTACAATGGGTAAATCTTATTCTTAAGCATTCTTTTTAACTTATTATTTATTATGTTTTTGACTTTTAGGAACAAGGAGATGAAGAGGAAAATATTACAGCTAAGCATTAAAGTAAGATTTGAAACGAAACAAGTGCTTTTATAACTAGATTTGTATATGTTTTCTACCTACATTTGAATACTCAAGCCATTTTTCGTCTCTCACTCTGTCTCTCTTTTATGACTCTCTCTTATAACTTTAGGATTTCTATGGTTTAGGTTTTAGGATTTAGGATGTATTTAGTTTAGGACTTACTGATTAGGGCTTTAAGGCTTTAGGGTTTAGGATTTATGACTTTGCATGTAGGTGTTAAGTTTTAGGCTTTATAATTTAGGATTAGGATTTAGAATTTAGGAGTTTGTGTAAAGTGTTTCCTATTTGGATTTAAAGGTTAGGGTTTAAATTGTAACACTTACAAGAAAATAACGAAGCAGGTATTTCTTTGCTCTCATTCTTACACTGGGTTAATTTTATTCTTAAGCATTCTTTTTACATTATTTATTCTGTTTTTCACTTGTAGGAACATGGTGATGAAGAGAAAAATATTATGGCTAAGAGTTCAAGTAAGATTAGACACCAAACAAGTCTGGTATAATCAAATTAGTATGTGTTCTCTACTTACATTTTGAATACTTATGCAATTTTGCATCTTTATCTCTCTCTCTTATAACTCACACTCACTTAGAAATAGAAAGTCTAGGAAGTAGGATTTAGTTTAGGACTTTGGGGGTAGGGCTTTAGGGTTTAGGGTTTAATATTTAGGTTGCATGGGTTTAGGGTTTAAAGATAGCATTTAAAATTTTGAGTTTAGGATTATGATTTAGAACTTAGGAGGTTAGCTTTAAGTGCTTAGGGTTAGGATTTAGAGGTTAGAGTTTAAGATTTAGGATTTAGGATTTAGGTCAAATATACTTTCCAGTTAAGAGAAAATAACAAAGCAAGTAAGTTTTTGGCTTTCATTCTTACAGTAGGAAAATTTTTGTCTTGAGCATTCTTTTTGACTTATCATTTATTACATTTTTCACATTCAGAGGAGATGGAGATGAAGAGACAAATATTTTGGCTAAACAATCAAGCAATTTCAGAAACCAAACAACTTCTCTTTTATGACCATATTAGTATATGTATTTTATGACTAGGATAGGGTTTAAGGGCTTATGTTTTGGAGTTTAAGATTAGGATTTAGAATTTATGGGTTAGTGTAATGCATTTGGGATTAGGATTTGATGTTAGAGTATAGGATTTATGGAAATCTTACCACTTATGGGAAAACAACGAAGCAAGTGATTTTTTGCTCCAATTTAAGCAGTTAGCAAATTTTATTCTTGGGTACTCTTTTTAACTTATTATTTCTCATGTTTTTCACTTGCAGGAACATGAAGATGAAGAGACAAATATTTTGACTAAGTATTCAAGTAATATTAGAATCCAAACAAGTCTTTTATAATCAGAGCATAATATGTTTTCTACCTACATTTGAATACTCATGCAATTTTACGTCTTTATCTCTCTTTCTCTTATAACTCGCACTCGCTTAGGTTTAGAAATTCTAAGTTTTAGGATTTAGGGTGTAGGGTGTAAAATTTTTAGGACTTAGGGCTAAGGCTTAGGTTTAGGATTTAAGATTTAGGTTACAGGAGTTAGGTTTTAGGGGTTTTAGTTAGGGTTTAGGATTAGGATTTGGAACTTAGGTGTTAATGTCTTGCATTTAGGGTTAGGATTTTCAGGTATCTAGTTTAGGATTTATGATTTAGGCTTGAATCATATCACTTACAAGAAAATAACAAAGCAAGTGATGCCTACATTTGAATACTCATGCAATTTTACGTCTCTCTCACCCACTCTCATATAACTCTCTCTAAGTTAGGTTTATGATTTCTAAGGTTTAGGTTTTAGGATTTGAGTTGTAGGATTTAGGACTTAGGGATAAGGGCTTTAAGTTTTTGGATTTAAAATTTTAGGTGTGGAGGTTAAGGTTTAAGAATAGAAACTAAACAAGTCCTTTATAATCATATTAGTATATATTTAGGGTTTAAATCTTATCACTTAGGAGAAAATAACAAAGCAAGCGACTTTTTGGCTCCAATAAGCAGTCAGCATATTTTCTTTCTTAGCATTATTTTAACTTATTATTTATTATTTGTTTCACTTTCAAGGACATAGAGATGAAGATAAAATATTACATCTAAACAATCAAGCAAGGTTCCAAACAAGACTCTTTTATGAATCTGAATATATTTTTTATGGTCAAGTTATGGTTTAAGGTTTAAGATTGGGCCTTAGTAAAGAATTTAGGGGTTATTGTAAAGCATTTAGGGTTAGGATTTATAGGTTATAGTTTAGGATTTGGATTTAGGGTTTAAATCCTATCACTTACGAGAAAATAAAGAAGCAAGGGGGTTTTTTGCTTCCATCCTTACAATGGGTAAATCTTATTCTTGTGCATTCTTTTTAAATTATTATTTATTATGGTTTTCACTTGTAGGAACATGGAGGTGAAGAGATAAATATTTTGGTTAAGATTCCAATTATGATTAGAAACCAAACAAGTCCTTTATAATCATATTAGTCTTTGTTTTCTACCTACATTTTGAATACTTATCCAATATTACATCTCTCTCTCTCTCTCTCTCTCTCTCTCTCTCTCTCTCTCTTTCTCTCTATTGTAACTGTCTCTCACTTATGTTTAGAATTTCTAGAATTTAGGTTTTAGGATTTTAGGGTGTAGGATTTTGTTTAAGACTTAAGGATTATAGCTTTATGGTTTACGATTTTTGATTTTGGGAGTAGGGCACGGGTTTAGGATTTATGATTTAGGGAGTAGGACAGGAGTTTAGGATGTAGAGTTAGGGTTTAAGATTAGGGATTAGAATTTATAGTTTACGAATAGGATTTAGAATTTAAGGGTTAGTGTAAAGAATTTAGGGTTTAAGATTTACAATTTAGAAGTTAGAAGTTAGAGTAAGGTTTAGAATTTAGGGAGGGTCTAAATATTACCATTCACGAGAAAATAAAGCAATTGACTTTTTGGCATCGATTATTATAGTGGGAAAATTTTAATCTTGTTATTTATTATGTTTTCACTTTTAGGGGCGTGGAGATATAGAGACAAATATTCTAGCAAAATGATCAAGCATGGTTAGAAACCAAACAAATATTTTATGACTAGATTAGTATATATTTTTTATGATCGGGTTAGGGTTAGAGTTAGAGTTTATATTTAGATATTAATATTAGTGGTTATGATTTAGAGTTTAAGATTTAAGATTAGTGCTCAGGATTTAGAATTTAAGGTTGTTTAGGGTTAGTTAGAGGTTAGGGTTTAGGATTTAGAATTTAAGGTTTAAATCATACCACTTATGAGAAAATAATGAAACAAGTGAGATTTTTTCTTCCATTCTTGCAGTGGACAAATTTTATTCTTGAACACTGTTTTTAACTTACTATTCATTTTGTTTTTCACTTTCAAGAATATGGAGATGAAGAGAAAATATTCCAGCTAAGCATTCAAGAAAGATTAGAAACCAAACAATTCCTTTATAATCAAATTAGTACATGTTTTCTACCAACATTTGAATATTATTACAATTTTATGTCTCTCTCTCTCTCTCTCTCTCTCTCTCTAAGTTAGGTTTAGGATTTCTAAGGTTTAGGTTTCAGGATTTAGTTTGTATGATTTAGTTTAGGACTTAAGGCTTTAGGGATTTAAGATTTAGTGTGTAAAGGTTAAGGTTTAGTGTTTAGAGTTAGGGTTTAAGATTATATTTTTACAATTTAGGATTAGGATTTAGAATTCATGAGTTGGTGTAAAGCATTTAAGGTTAGGATTTAGAGGTTAGAGTTTAGGATTTTGGGTCTAAATTTTACCACTTACAAGAAAATAACAAAGCAATTGAGTTAGTGGCTACCATTCCGATAGTGGGAAAATTTTATTCATGAGCATTATTTTTAGGTTATCATTTATTATTTTTTTCACTTTAAGAGACTTGGAGATGAACGCTTATTTTTTGTGAAGTTTTTCACTTTAAACATAGGTAGAACACATATACTAACTTGTTTGGTTTCGAACCTTGCTTGATCGAATATTTTTCTCTTCATCTCCATGTCCCTGAAAGTGAAAAATTATACGTTGAACCTTAGGGATAACCATTAGCCTCTGTTATCCAAGGTAGGATGAAATGGTATCCAAGCATGACAAGGTAGGTTACATATTCTATAGAAGGATTACCTTATGACTTTGCCCTTCCTCGGACTGAGATGAGACTAGCAACACCTAAATTTTTTTATAAGGAATTATAAGGGCACTACGACTATGGATGGATTATAAAGGAGTAGATTACGACAAATTAAGAGAAAGCTTATTGGCAACTATATCAAAAAACTTGAATATCAAAATTGTAGCAGGAAACTAGGAAATGTATGAAAGGTATCGCCTTTAGCTGAATCGACATAGGTTTATATTTTTTCTGAAATTGAATTGGATGAGCTTGCACCTTCACCTTCCACTCCTACTAGAACTGGCTTACTTTCCCTTTCAAATTGGTATGTCCCTCGACTCCCAAAACAAAAAAGAAACTTCAACTACCTCAAAGGCATAAAGAATTGATTATGCCATTAGGACTACCTTTCACACTAATCTCAAAGTCAAACTGTAAACCTTAAACCCTAACTTCGTCTTTAAAAGATATATTATATGGTCATAAAAGAGAAGTTTTTTGGTTTCTAACCTTGCAATCGTTTAGTCAGAATATTTGTCTCTTCATCTCCATGTCTGTGAAAGTGAAAAACATATTTGTCTCTTGCTTTGTTATTTTCTCATATGTGGGAAGATTTAAACCCTAATCTTGAACCCTAACCACTCTAACCCTTGCACTCTAAAACCTAAATCCTAAACCCTTTAGCCTAACCCCTAATTCCTGAAATAAATCCTACACCCCAAATCCTTTACCTAAAACCTAGAATTCCTAAGCCTAAGTGAGTGTGAGTTATAAGAGAGAGTGAGAGAGAGAAAGAGATAGAGAAGTAAAATTGCATGACTATTTAATTGTAGGTAGAGTTTACCTTGATTATAAGGGAAATGTTTTTTTTTCTCATCTTACTTGAATGCTTAGCTGTAATATTTATCTTTTCATCTCTATATTCTACCAGTGAAAACATCATAAATAATAAGTTAAAAAGAATGCTCAAGAATAAAATTTATCCACTATAAATTCTAACCTCTAAATCCTAACCCTAACATTTTACACAAACCCTAAATTCTAAATCCTAATCCTAAACTCTAATACCTAGGGCTCAATCTTAAACCTTAACTCTAAACCCTCAACCTTAACCTAGTCATAAAAAATATATACTAATTGACCATAAAAGAGAAGATTTTTGGTTTCTAACCTTGCTTGATCGTTTAGCCAGTTTATTTATCTCTACATCTCCATGTTCCTGAAAGTGAAAAACATAATAAAAATAAGTTAAAAATAATGCTCAAGAATAGAATTTTCCTACTATAAGAATAGGTGGCAAAAACTCAATTGCTTTTTATTTTCTCGTAAGTGGTAAGATTTAGACCTTAAATCCTAAGCCCTTTACTCTAACCTCTAAACCTCTATTTCCTAACCCTAAATTCTTTACACTAACTTCAAAATTCTAAATCCTAATCCTAAACTGTAAATTCTAATCGAAATATTAAACCCTAATTCTAAAACCTAAACCTAAACCCCTACTCTCTAATTCATAAATCCTAAACTAGGTTATAATCCCTAAGTCTTAAACTATATCATGCATCATAAATCCTAAAACCTAAACGTTACAAATTGTAAAACGAAGTTAGAGAGAGTTACAAGAGAGAGAGATATAAAGACATAATATTGCATGAGTATTCAAATGTAGGCAGAAAACATATACTAATTTAATCAAGGACTTGCTTGGTTTCTAATCTTACTTGAACCCTTAGCCAAAATATATTTCTCTTTATCTCCATGTTCCTACAAGTGAAAACATAATTAATAATTTAAAAAGAATGCACAAGAATAAATTTGCCCACTATAAGAATATGAGCAAAAAACTCACTTGCTTCTTTATTTTCTATTAAGTGGTAGGATTTAAACCCTAAACTCTAACCTTTAAACCCAAACACTTTACAGTAACCCCTAAGTTCTAAATCCTAATCCTAAACTCTATGTTCTAGGTCTTAATCTGAAACCTTAACTTGGTCATAAAAAAAATATATTAATTTGCTCATAAAGAGATTTTGTTTGGTTTCTATCCTTGCTTGATCATTTAGAAAAAAATATTCATCTCTTCATCTCCATGTCCCTAAAAGTAAAAAACATAACAAATGATAAGTTAAAAAGAATGCGTAAGTGGTAGGATTTAAACCCTAAAATCTATCCTTTAAACCCAAAAAACTTTATAGTAACCCCTAAATTCTAAATCCTAATCCTAAACTCTATGTTCTAGGTCTCAATCTTAAACCTTAACCTGGTTATAAAAAATATATATTAATTTGCTCATAAAGAGATTTTGTTTGGTTTCTATCCTTGCTTGATCATTTAGAAAAAAATATTCATCTCTTTATGTCCATGTCCCTAAAAGTAAAAAACATAACAAATGATAAGTTAAAAAGAATTCTCAAAAATAAAATATGCCTATTGTAAGAATGGAAGAAAAGAAACTCACTTGCTTTGTTATTTTCTCGTAAGTGGTAATATTTAAACTTAAATCCTAAATCATAAACTCTAACTTCTGAATCCTTACCTTAAATGCTTTACAGTAACAACACCTAAATTCTAAATCATAAACTCTAACCTCTGAATCCTTACCCTAAATGCTTTACAATAACAACACCTAAATTCTAAACCCCAATCTTAAACCATAACTCCAAATACTAAACCCTAACCCTTACACCAAAAATCTTAAATCCAAAAACCTCAAGCTCTAATCCCTAAGTCCTAAACTAAATCTTATACCTCAAATCCTAAAATCTAAACTGTAGAAATCCTAAACCTAACTGAGAGAGAGTTATAAGAGAGACAGAGACATAAAGTTGCATGAGTATTCAATTGTGGCCAGAAAAAATACACTAATATGATTATAAAGGACTTGTTTGGTTTTTTATTCTCTTACTTGAATGTTTAGCCTAAATATATGTCTCTTCATCTCCTTGTTCCTGTGAGTAAAAACCTAATATGTCTCTTCATCTATAAGAATAAAATTTGCCCACTATGCGAATAAGCTCAAAATACTCTCTTGCTTTGTTATTTTCTGTTAAGTATATTTAAACCCTCAACCCTAAATCCTACTTTAACCTCTAAATCCTAGCCTTTACAACATTAACACCTAAATTCGAAATCCCAATCCTAAAATCTAAATCCTAAACCCTAACTCCTACACCTTGAATCTTAAATCTCAAAACCTAAAGCCCTAACCCCTAAAACCTAAACTAAATCCTACACCCTAAATCCTAAAACCTAAAACAAAGAATTTCTAAACGTAAGTGAGTGAGAGAGAGTGATAGAGACATAAAATCAAAACTAGGCAAAATTAAACATATACTACTCTGATTCTAAAGGACTTGTTTAGTTTCAAATCTGACTTGAACGCTTAGCCAAAACATTGGTCTCTTCATCCCCATTTCCCTGAAAAGCGAAAAATAAAATAAATAATAAGTTAAAAAGAATGCTTAAAAATAAAATATGCCCACTGTAAGAATGGGAGCCAAATACTCACTTACTTTGTTATTTTCTCGTAAGTTATGATTTTAAACCCTAAATCCTAAACTCTAACCTCTAATCCTTACCCAAAATTCAAAGTAACCTCTAAATTCTAAATCCTAATCCAAAACTCTAAATTCTAAACCCTAATCTTAAACCTTAACTATAAATCCTAAACTTGTTAACCTACACCCAAAATCTTCAATCCAAGAACCTCAAGCCCTAATCCCTAAGTCCTATACTCAATCCTACACCTCAAATCCTAAAACCTTTACCCTAGAAATCCTAAACCTAACTGAGAGAGAGTTATAAGAGAGAGAGAGAGAGAGAGAAAGACGTAAAATTGCATGAGCATTCAAATGTAGGCAGAAAATATATACTAATATGATTACAAAAGACTCGTTTAGCTTTTATTCTTACTTCTGTAATTGAATTAGATGGGCTTGCACCTTAAACTTCCACTCCTACTGGAACTGGCTTACTTTCCCTTTCAAACTGGTCTGCGCCTGGACTCCCAAAACAAAAAAAGAGGTTCCTACTAGTGAAAACATAATAAATAATAATTTAAAAAAATGCACAATAATAAAATTTGGCCACTACAAGAATGGTCACAAAATACTCAATTACCTCGTTATTTACTACTCCTAAGTGGTATGATTTAAACCCTAAATCCTAAATCCTAAACTCTAAGCTCTAAATCTTGACCCTAAATGCTTGACATTAATATCTAAATTCCAAATCCTAAACCATAACTATAAACCTTAACTCCTATACCCAAAATCTTAAATCTTAAACCTTGATTTATAAGAGGGAGAGAGAGAGAGACAAAGACGTAAAATTTCTAGTCTCACTTGAACGCTTAGTTAAAAATATTTGTCTCTTCATATCCATGTTCCTGTAAGAGAAAAACATAATAATGAGTTAAAAAGAATGCTCAAGAACAAAATTTGCCCACTATAAGAATGAGAGCAAAAAATTCACTTGCTTGGTTATTTTCTTGTAAGTGTTAAGATTTAAATCCTAAATCCTAAATCATAAACTTTAACCTCTAAATCCTAACCTAATTACACTAACCCATAAATTCTAAATCCTAATCCTAAATTCTAAATTGTAAACCTTAATCTTAAACCCTAACAAATAAATATACTAATATGGTCATAAAGGAGAAGTTTTTGGTTTCTAACATTACTTGATCAATTAGCTAGAATATTTGTCTCTCCATCTCCTTGTCCCTGAATGTGAAAAATATAAAAAATGATAAGTAAAAGAGAATGCTCAAGACAAAAATGTGCCTGCTATAAAAATGGGAGAATAATTATTTGCTTTATTGTTTTCCTGTAGATATGGCAAATTTACCCAACTTGAAAATAAGTAGAGTTGGGCATTAGATTTGGGAGCTTGAGACCTAATCGGGTTAGCAAAATGAACCAGTTCAAGTTGAGTTAACTCGATCAACTTGTCGAGCTAACCCAAAAAAGCAAATAAGGTGCATATACAAAGCAACGCCATTTGGTTTTTTCGTCATATGCCAAACGGCGTCGTTTTGGGGAATGTCTTAAGCATCCCCCTTTTTCACTCTACTCCCCTCTAATACTTGCATAGTCTCCCTCTCATAGAGATGCATGCACGTAGCCTTCCTCAGCTCGACGCCTCGACCCCTCCTCCCCTCCAAGGTTCTAACTCCCTCTCACCGTGAAGGGTGAAGACCCACATGCCATTATATTCATTGTTAGTTGTGCCTCTTTAGGTTGGATAGCTAAATAAAGGTTCTGCTATGGTGATGTGAGCTAATTGTCTTGCTTATTTGATTTACACTATAAGGTTCCAGTATAATTTTAGTAGGTTAAACCAAAATCGAAACTTAATCTAGATCTATGAGTTGGATGTTATTTCTATTCCTACAATAAAAGAATATTGCATAATATCGATGTTAAAGTTGCAAACCTTTGTTTAGCCTTAGATTAAACTATATAAACTCTATTGGAATGTGAAGATGTTGGAAACTTAAGAGTTTATTTTTAAATTAGGTTATCAATTTTTGTTTGGATGTTGCTACAAATATTGTTACAATTTTTATCGTGCAATAAGTGTTATTCTTTACTTTTATTTAATTACTATGGCAATGAATTTACAAAGCATATTTCAAGTATGTGAACATATTAAACTTAGAGATATGGCATTATATTGTACATAGTAGTAATTATGGCATAGAAACAATTATATTACAAATTTTCCCCTTGAATTAAGCCATATATCTCAATGCCTATTGCTATTAATATTTGGGAACATATATGTTTTGTCCTTTTTGTCATTTTAAGGCCAGGCTAGCATAAGGTTAGGTTGGGCCAGCAATATTACAACCTAATGTAAATTTGGGCTAGTTGGCTCAAACATGCCTTCTAGCCCGAAGGGCCTAACCACCATTTGACAACTTTATTTTCTCGTAAGTGGTAAGATTTAAAACCTAAATCCTAAACTCAAACCTCTAAATCAACCCTAAACACTTAAACCTAACCCCCTGAGTTCTAAATCCTAATCCTAAGCCTTAATCTACCCTAACTCTAAACCCTCCCTAACCCCCCACATCCTAAATCCTAAACCTTGAAGTCCTACACTATTTATCCTACAGCCTACATCCTAAAACCTAAAACCTCTAATTCCTAAAGTGTAAGTTATAATTGAGATTGAGATAGAGACACAAAATTGCATGAGTATACAAATGTAGGCAGAAAACATATATTATTCTTACTCGAACTCTTAACCAGAATATTTGTCTCTTCATCTCCAATGTAGGAAACAAGTGAAAAACATAATAAGTAATAAGTTAAAAAGAATGCTCAAGAATAAAATTTGTTGATTGTAAAAATTAGAGCAAAAAAATTACTTGCTTTGTAATTTTCTCTTAAGTGGTCAGATTTAAACTCTAAATACTAAATCCTAAACTCTAACCTTTACATCCAAACCGTAAACGCTTTACAAAAGTGCCTAAATTTTAAATCCTAACCCTAAACTCTAAATCTTAAACCTTAATCTCAACCCCTAACTCATTAGGCCTACACCCAAAATTAAATCCTAAAGCCCTTATCTTGAACTAAATCAAACATCCTAAATCCTAAAACATAACTAAAGAGAGTTATAACAGAGAAAGAGACATAAAATTGCTTAAGTATTCAAATGTAGGCAAAAAACATATTCTAATATGATTATAAAGGACTTGTTTCATTTCTAATCTTACTTGAACGCATAGCCGTGATATTTGTCTCTTCATCTCCTTGTTCCTAAATCTCAAAAACATAATAAATAATAAGTTAAAAACAATTCTCAAGAATAAAATTTACCTACTTTACAATGGGAACAAAAAACTCAATTGCTTCATTATTTTTTCGTAAGTGGTCAAATTTAAACCCTAAATCCGAAATCCTCAACTCTAATATCTAAATCCTAAACCCTAACTCTAAACCTTAAACCCTAACACATACATCATAAATCTTAAATCCTAAACCCTAAAGCTCTAATCTAAGTCCTAAACTTTATACTACACACTAAATCCTAAAATCCCTAGAATTCCCAAGGTTTCTAGTCTTACTTGAATGTTTAACCAAAATATTTGTATCTTCATCTTCATGTTCCCGCAAGTGAAAACCATAACAAATAATAACTTAAAATGAATACTCAAGAATAAAATTTGCCTAGTGAAAGAATGGAGCAAAAGTCTCTCATGCTTCATTATTTTCTCGTATGAAGTAAGATTTAAACCCTAAATCCTAAATTCTAACCTCTAAATCATAACCCTAAATGATTTCTACGTTACCCTAAATTCAAAATTATAATCCTAAACCCTAATCTGAACTCATTAACTCTAAACCCTAGACCCTAACATCTACACCTTAAACTCTAATCTCCAAATCCTAAATCTAAATTATTTGCACTATCTTTCCAATCCTGAACAAATCCTAAACCCTAATCTTAACCCTAACATATTACTCTACATTCGAAATCTTAAATTGTAAACCCTAAAGCCTTGTTCTAGGTGTCCTAAACTAAATTATACACCCTACATCTAAAACCTTAAATGTGGTATTTTTCTATTCTTCTCAATGTCCTTAAAAGTGTTTCATAATAAATAACAAGTTAAAAAAAGAACGCATAGGGATAAAATTTGCCCATTGTAAGATTTGGAGAAAACTCACTTGCTTTGTTATTTGTTTTCTTGTAAGTGTTAAAATTTAAAAGCCCCAAATCCTAAATCCTAAACTCTAATCTCTAAATCCTAATCCTAAATGCTTTACACTAACCCCTAAATTCTAAAACCTAATCCTATTGTAAATCTTAGACCCTAACCCTAAATCTTAAATCCTAAACCTTCGACCTTAATTCCTAACTCCTAAACTTTCCTACACCCTAATTCCTAAAACCTAGACCCTATAAATCCTAAACCTAAGTGAGATAGAGTTATAAGAGCCAAAGAGAGAAGTAAAACTTCTACTTACAGGTTAACAAATTCTTTCACAATAAATTTTCATGGGTATTGAAATGTAGACAGAAAATATATACTTATCATCAAGTTAGGTTTTTAATCCTTCTTGAATGTTCAACTAATATTTTTCTCTTCATCTTCATCCCCTAAAAGTGGAAAACAAAATAACAAACCCCTAGAAATGGAAAACAAAATAATAAAACAAATAAATAACAAGTTAAAATGATAGCAAAATCTTCAAACTTCAAAGACTGCAACCAAAGAAAAGCATAATTGTCCCTCATTGGAAAAATCAATTCTTAAAAAAGATTCATGTTTTGTCGTGACAAGAGATTATTTATTTATTATATATTATTTTATTATTAGTTCTTACATATTTTATTATTTAGATATTATTTTTTATATTTTATTAGATTATATTTTTTTCTATATTATTAGAAAAAGAGATATAATAAAAGTAATAATTTCTATTTTCTAATGTTATAAACTGATTTATAGGAATTTAATATATAGACAATTCGGAGGCTAATAATAAAATCCTATTCAATATTTCTCCACCACATTTAAGCCCCAAAACCTATGTCTAATGATAAAATTTTAAAATCCCCAAAAAAAAATGCAAATGATCAAAATAGAAGAGCAACACCAATTACTGGGTAACTTCGCTGACATCGCAAAACATTTATGAAAGAATGTCGTACTATACTCCAATTTGATGTGTAGGTACTAAATCAACAAATGAGATTGCTAAGGCATCCAAAATAATAATACAATAGGAAATGACAACACGAACAGAAATTAAATTAAAGAATAATTAGGAAAAAAATTTCAAGATAACATATACATATATGTAACATATACTATACTACCAATATCGCTTTTGGACGTTTGTGTTACTTAGCAAAATCTTCAGACTTCAAAATCATCACCCAAACAGAAGCTTAATTGTCCCCTCATAAGAAAAAAACAAAAAAAAAACCGTTACTAAAATAGATAGCAGAATCTATATATATTATATACCTGAACATCCTGTTGCAGTGCTCTGACCCTTTGACCCTCAAATGTCCTCATATTCTGGACCATCTGAAGCATATTGACTTCTAGCAATTACTCCCATATCTTGACGAATAATTCTTCATAAACTGGAGTATCCCATGTTCCCTTTTGATCATGAGCAAAGTAGATAGATTAACATTGTGAAATCAACTCAGAAATAGAACCGACTTAGTAAACCAATGTGGAGATTTCGAGCTTCTCCACTGAAATTTACTTTTTACTCAAAAAATTTAGAAGATTCATAACCCTTAAAGGAAATGTTAGGAGTTTAGAATTTGTAAATGAAATTGATATACCAAAAAAAAAAAAAAAGTAGAGGAATGACGTTTGATCTCAAAGAAACGTGGTTTAGGGAACTCATTTGCTTCACCAGTTTCTGCTGGCCTGAACGTCCTAGCCAAGTAGGACTTGGACCTTCTTCTTTAATTGTTTCATCCGAAGAAACATCTTCCGACTCCTTCTGCGACGCCTTCTAACTGGGCTTTGTTAGAATTGATCAACATATTTCAAATGAGGATTTGATAGGTCCCAAAATTCACACACACAAAGAAATAGAATAGAAATGGAGTTATATTAGATGTGCTCTCTTCAGGTGAGAGTTAAACCACCAATGTAGACAATAAGTTCATTCCTACTTTCCTATAGTCAGATGACTTCTATTATATAACTTCTGTTCTGCGTTAACAAAACAGAGCAGAGCCATCTTCATCCTCATTTCAAAATTTTACTGTTCGAATCAGGCCACATATTTTCAAATGGAAAATCAAAATCATTTAATTTCAATCAAATAGGTATTCAAACGAAAAAAACATATTGTCATGTGTAAAAAAGTAGTCTCCCTCACAAAAACTATGATATGAATAAAAACCAACAGATTAATTTTTCTCATCAGATTTCTAATTTTCCTACACTTTCTTAGCAAGCAAACAATTATTGCAATTGCTGTTCTATCACGTAATGTAAGAGAGAGGAAACAAGAAGCAAATTGAAAAATAACGAAACCTGAAGGGCAGATGGGTTTCCGGTTTCCACTGAGACTCTTTCTTTCATTAAGGCTTGATTGGCTGGATGCTCCTAAGGAAGACGACTTGTTTGAAGGCATAGCCATGGATTCTTGTGAATTAAACCGAATGAATGATGGGAATTCGAGAAAAGAAAGAAAGCAAAATGGGTATGTGAACAAGAATTGAAGAATAACGAAGAAGAATGTCTGTTTTCAGAGGTGATTAGAGGAGCATGGCCGTAACGGCTATGTTTCTAATCAGGGAGGAGAATGGGGAAATTTAAAGCCGTTGAGTAAGGATTAACATTGGATTAAAGCCGTTGGTTTTTTGAAAAAGAAAATAAAGGTGAAAGTTGGCAAAAATATTAGTGTATCAAAAACGTAAAATACTAGTGTTAATTTACTTTTATTTTTTTATAACTGTTTAACAATTTAAATAATAAAATAATTTTAAAATTTTAAAAAATTTTAATTAACTATGATTATTTATCTTTTATGGTTAAAATATAAACAAATATTTTTAAATTTTGAAGAGTAACTATATTTTGTGAGAAGTTACACATTTTTAAATAACTATTCATAATTTATTGTTTATTTTTGGCTTAATTAGGCTTTTGGTCCCCTTATTTTTTTCAATTGTACCAATTTGGTCCCCCTAGTATCAAGTGAAGCAATTTAGTCCCCAAAATTTTCATAATGTTTCAAAGTTAGTCCCACTGTTAAGTTTTCATCCAATATTTAATGGTGATGCTGAGATGGCCACCATATTTGACAAGTCATCAATGATGAGTCATTGATAGCAGAAAATGTCTGAGTTGTACAACGCAAGGGTTGCGTAACTGAAAGCAACCCTTCGCTGCATGACAGGCATGGTGCTTTGCCTTCTGAAGGCGGCATCCCTTTTGACCTCCTTTTCCTTGCTAGTGGTGGTTCCTTATTTTTCTCTTCATCTATAGTAAATTAGTTAGGTCTTTAGTCGTTAGACTATTAAGGTCAGCTACTAAAGTCAATAAGATCTCAATTGAAGATGTTTGTTGTTGTTGGGTTTGACTGTTTAATTTACTAGAAAGCCAAAGATGTTGAGAATCAAAAGGGTTCCCATTGTAGTTTCCAATTATCAAAAGGAGGAGGCAAGAAAGGCTGCCCACCGTGTTGGGGGTTGGGGTCGTAATTGCCCGAAAAATTGTTGCCTTCAAGGTATTTGTCGAAATGCTTTGCAAGTTCATTCTTGGCTTAAATTTATGCTTTTTGATGAGCATGGATGATATACTAGATGAGATTTTTTTTTTCTCATTTGGTTTTTTAATAGAGGCAAAGCTTCCTTTGCATATTAAAAGGGTTAACAAGTCCAGCGGAAAGGAAAAATGCATCAAGCCCCTTGTCGCCTTTTTGGACTCGCTGGTTCTTGGGGAGGTAATTATGCTAGCTGATGATGAAGATCGATTTATAAGTTTTGTTCTTGGTACAAAACGGCAATAAGAAGATGACCTCACTTACCATGCCCTTCGATCCTCCATTTTTTACAAGTTGGTGTATCTTTCGAAGGCGCAGCTTGCGCTGTTCAAGCAGGAAAGTCTCAGACGACTTTGAATGCTACATTTTCTATTGTCAATGCTTATGTAGAAGGGTGGGTTGTGGATGACGTGTCAAATATGGTGGCTATCACAGCATCACCGTTAAAAATTGGATGAAAACTTAAGGGGACCAACCTTGAAACATCATGAAAATTTGGGAGACTAAATAGCTTCACTAGATACTAGGGGGACCAAATTGCTGCAATTGAAAAAATAGAAAGATCAAAAGTATAATTAATCCTTTATTTTATATTAAAAAGGAATTAAAATTTTAATTTTTTTATCTAAATTATAATAACAACCAATGTTTGACGTGTAAGACACCAAAAACTTAAATATCCACTTTTATCTAAATTTTTATTTTAATTATTTAAAATTAATTAATTATTTAAAATAAAAATTATTGAAATTATTATTTAATAAAAAAATAAATTAATATGTAATTATTCATATTACATATATATAGGATATAATATATATTTCTTTTAAATTAATAAAAAGAGATAGTGAAGAATTGCTAATTAAATAACTACCTACTATTTTTTTTAAAAATTAAAATTATATATAAAAGACTCTACAGAAAACAACTCACCCAAAATTATATATAATAATATATATAGATATAAATTAAGAAGCTGATAGTTTTTTTAACCAAGAAAAATTAAGTTGTTTGGATTTTGGAGAATGTGATAGATTATTATTATTATTATTATTATTATTATTATTATTATTATTATTATTATTATTATTATTATGTAACAAAATAATTTCTTCTTCTGTTTTTTCTTCTAGCTATAATTTTATTCTCTCAAGTCTCAAATTGCTCACCCAATTGAAAAATATGTCATTAAATTGCACCTTTATATTAAGGGTTTTACTTCCTACCGTCCCACTTTAATTGTTATTTAGTTGTGTAGATAAATCGTGACCAAGGGTTAGTTTTGTATTTTTTCAACTCTAAGTAATTGTTTTATTTTTGAAGAAGATTGATTTGATGGACTTCCTAATTATTTTTTCAACTCTATGTAATTGTTTTAAATTCTTGGCACCAAGTAAAAGAAAATCTTTTGTGCTATATTTTTGAACGATTTCATATTCTCTTTTGATATCCTACCATTCAAATCAGTACCAAAATAGGCCATTCAAATCTTACGTGATCTCAAAATTATTTATTTCCTTACGTGATCTCAAAATTATTTATTTCCTTTAATAATCTAAAAATTAATGTTTTATTATTGAGCTAAATTTTTTTGTAATATCTAGTTCAAAAATTATAATCAAGGTAAAAACATCACAGTTTTTAATTAGTTTTACCCTTGTCATAAATGACTTTTTATTAAATTTTTGTTCCAAGCATATTTGGTGTTTTATCAAAAGTAATCTCATAAAATAATGCTAATGTATGGAACGCTAGGCGTACGTACCTCTTTGTGTCTTAAGTATTAGATATTTGATTTCAAGAGTTTGATGCACTCTTATGTAATAAAAAAATATAACAAAAATAAATGACAAATATTTCACATTTTAAAAATTTCTTAAATAGATCTAATTTAAAAATATATATAAATTAAGTGTCAACTTTTAGTCTATGAAGAGTAATTAGTAAAGTAAATTATTTTCATAATTATTCCCAGTACTTAGTTAATTCTTACTTATTTACCAGAATCACATTTCCTTACCTGCAAATTTAATATAAAATGAGTACAGTTATTTCAAAAACATATAATTAGGACATGAGATGCATCCTAGACCTGATTATTGGGTGGATTTTGTGTAATACGTTTAAGCTCAAGTATTAGTGGTTCTATTTTAGTGATCTTTTACATCTACAATTTATGTTAGGAATGTTGCTAGCACACCAAGTTTGGGCCCCACAATTAAAGTTAATATTTTACATAAATGCTACTTACACAATTAAAGTTAGAAAGAAAAATCAGATATGGTAGAGCACACCAAGTTTGGAGTCCTTTCGTATGATATGGTAGATAAGCAGAAGGTGATGTCATATATATTATTATTTAAAATATTAGATTGTGATAAGATGATATTATTTTAATATCACGAAAAAATCATGAAAATTAAATTACACCATTTTGGAGTATTGCTATCCATACAACTATAGTATTCATACAACTTTCATAATCTATCTTTCCAACCATTCATCATTACTTAGTTTATCTCTCTTACTTTATTTCATTAACAACTCATCCTAGTGATTTGTGATAATTTGATACACCCATTTTGAATTAAAACAACTATCAAAGAGAACTTTGAAGAGAAAACAAAGGAAAAAGCAAAGGCGAAAAAGTGAATGATAAGAAAGTCAATAGATTTTGTCTTAGTTTAGCCATTAACCAAAAAGAGAGTTGCAAAGGAAGGGGGCGACCAAGGGGACCTTCACACAAATTTGGCTTCTTCTCCACAAAGCAAGCCTTTGGATTTTGGAATGGAATGGAGCCCTCTTCCTTTTTCTCTATCTTTCTCTCTTTTTCATCATTCTAAGCTTTTTCTTCTTCTATTCGATCAAGATTTGACTCACTTTCACCGTACGCACTCTTCCAAATCATACCAAATCCTCAAACTCGACTTTGCTACTATTGTAATGTTGCTATTATTGTAATTCTCTCTAATTTTTAACCATCACCATTCTTCACCAATTCCCAACCCTACTAATATATGTAAATAGAAATCTCACCTTCAAGTTTTTGGGAGGTTCTCATGACAAGTTCACTCCTCACATAAGTCTTACAACCGTTTGGTTTGTTTGAACTTAAAGTGAGTTTTCAAATTTTTTTTTTTTAATTTAAAGAAAAAGTTCATTAATAAATATTTTTAAAAAAATAATGGAAATTGAAAACAGTAAAAAATTACTTTTACTTTCTTTAAAAAAAATCGTTTTTTATTTTGTGAGCTGCAAGTCTCGGTCTCTTAATAATATTTTTGTTCCTGCTTTAAGTTAGGAAGCAGAGAAAAAGTGTTTATCTTAACTTGTATATATTTTAATTAATATTTTTAATTTAATTATATTAAAAATTAAATCAATATTTTAGATATAAATATTAAATGATTTCAAGTTAGTTAAATATATAGTGTAAACTAAATATATATAAAAATTAGATATTGATCAAAAGACGAAGAAATAGTGTCCGGGGGATGTTGCTAAAAAGTGAAGAGAAAGAAAAGGAAGGTATAGGCCGCAAACATTCCATATACAAAAATATTTCTTACAAAATTTATAAATGGTTTTTTATAGTTAACTATACAATTTTTTATTTTTCTTACTTTATTTCATTATATATTATTTAGTTAAACATTTTTTTTATAAATTTTGTAAGAATTCATATGTTAGCAAATACCAATGAGCAATGTAAGGAATTGTAAACAGAATCAACCAAACATGAAATGTAGATCCGGTCATGTTAGCAACAACATGACTAATCATGTGTACACATCCTAGTCGATCCAAAGGAAAATGGAGAAAGGCATATGGAAATCATGTGCAGGTTTTGCCTAAGCTCAAAGTATTTATGCACAACCCGATGCATGTATATACTACCAACCAAAATCTACTCAAAAGGCACTCCCAAAGTTACTATGTCCCTTCTCTTGTGTGGTTTGGATATAGAAACAACAATACATTTGTTCCTTATGTCACTTTTAAGATTAGATGTTGTGCACTATACCTAATGGATCTTGTGCAGTTGCTTCAGTTAGAGAAATTTTTATCGTTTACTGTGCACAGGACTGCCAGGATTTATACAAAGAGAAGAAAAAATTTCGAGATGCATGAAAAAATTTTAGTTAACTTGCGCGTTTGACGATCATAATTTAATTAGATCTTGCGTAGTTGGAAGCCAACTGTACAAGATTTTGATCCCCATTTTATGTGATATCTTATATTATTTAAAAAGTATGAGAATGTTATATCATACTATTTTTAGTTTTATTAATTTTATAAAATATCAATTATTATTTTAAAATTTTTAATCATCATAACAAAATATAAATTTTAAATATCATGATATTTTATACATTGATATCATATACTATAATATCTAATATATCACAATATATAAGATATTAATATACTAAACACCTATTAATATCATTAAATTTAATCTCTACATTTTCTCTTTTAAGCAAAAGTTTTAGATCTCTTTTATAACAAAAGAAAACTAATAAAACTAGAGAAATTTTATAATATATTTAAGGTTTAGTGCCACTCATGACGTGAAACCCTAATAACTAATATCATCTTTTAAGATTGAGATAAGAGCTTGTGAGAAAAGTGTTGACTCTTTGAGGCAGGGTATTCTTTTTAGTGCTGTGAGAAAATATTTTGAAGCATAAAGAAAAATACAGGGTGTCCGTAACTATTAAAAAATAATTAAACTATGAATTTAATATATAAACTAAATCTCTTACTCATTTTTTAAAACTATAAATGTAATTTTGCATTTGTTTTTCTTAGTTCTGCATATTTTTTCACTTTAATACAAAATTCTTTATCCAATTTCAATCTCTATTAACAACTAAATAAAATTAAAATAATTGAAAGGTTTCTATTTTTCCAATTAAAAATAAAAAACAATATTTTAACAAGGAAGACAATTGTATCACATCAGAAGATAATTTTGTCATATGAATAAAATTGTGTAACAATAATGACAAATAAAAAAATTGTTAAATATAATAATAAAATAAACTAATTTCATAATTTATTTAGTACTGAAGTTTTGACTAAGAAGAAAGAACCAAAATGTAATATAAAGTTTTTTTCACTTCAACATTGTGTAAGAAAAATATATCATTTTGTTTACTTGAACATTGTATATGAAAAACATATTTTTCTTTATTAAAAAATAATACAACTAAAAATAGGATTGAGTATGATAAACTAAACATGTTTTTATAGTTTTTATTTTCTGAAAACAGGAAATGAAAATATAAACTAAACATATTTTATAAAATCAAAAATTTGAAAATGAAAACAATTTTCAAAACATGAAAACAGGCAATGTGCAAACCAAACTCGCCCTTAATATTTCATTTTCTTACTGTAATCAACTGCTTTTATCACGTGACTACATGACTCCAGAGTTGGATGATTTATAAAAGAAATTTGATTTAAGTTTAGTTGTATATCCAGTAATTTGAGCAGCAGCGCTGGTCAAAATAGTGGGATGCCTTCAAGATAAACAACCCACAGATGGATGGGCCATAGCATTTAGTCCATCAAATATATAGCACAAAAGATTTTCTTTTTCTTGGTACCAAGAAT
>JASKGM010028224.1:2188-26667 GCA_034509205.1 Ceratonia siliqua | reverse complement strand
AATTTTTATTTATTAAAAATTATTAATTTTAAATTTTTTATGCATGTCCTTTTTAGTAATTTTATCAATCAAAAGTCATTTTACAATTTTACAACCGAACACATTTTTTGATTCAAAAATCATTCTTATTTAAAAATCCTTTTACATCCAAATGCAAAACAACTTCTCATTCTACTAAAATACATTCTTTTTTAAGAATCAACTTCTCATTCTATAAAAATCATTCTTTTTAAAAAACATCCGAACAGGCCCAGTCATAATACTTTTAACTTTTAACTTTTAACACATTTTATATTTTTATTTTGGTGACCGTTAATTTGTTATACTAATACGAGTTATATATGAATCTCACATATGCACCCCACATATACTTTAGAAAAATAATATCTACATTATCCTAATAGCATAGAATTTTTCTCTCACTTTTCCATTGTATTTAAGGATAACAAATTTCTGATGCTATGGTATCTATGTGATTGTTGCTCACATGGAGTCACGTTACGTTTATTTTTTAATAAAAATATCACGTGACATAGTTTGAACAAATTGTTATATAATATTATTTAATCCCTACATTTATTTGTATTGAAGGCTTTTAAGATATTTATTAATGTCTCCTCATATTTTAATTTGATGCTTATATAAGTGATTTTCTCACGAATTGAAATTTATTATAAACTCAATACATAGAATTTTATAAGCAAACACCTATAATACAATTATTCAAATATAAAATTATATTTTAAAATAATTTAAAATTGTAATAAATTGTCACTTGGGTTAAGGATGATTCGTGCGATCATAATTCTCATATATCACTAACATCGGTCGTCTTTTTTAAAAAATATTGTTTATTTGTATACATACATGTATAAAAAATATCTAGGCACACAAAATGTCTATAAATAGATTATATCAATATTTTATAAGTATCTCGTACTAACTATTTAACTAAACTAATTATAATTTTTTTTATTTTTTTAAATATTTGCATGATTTATTTAATAAAATTTAGTTATTATACTAAACAATAATAAATTTAAATATTATAGTATGTTATATTATATACTAAAATATAATGTAAAATATCAATATATATCACATTTTTTTAATTATTTAATCATTCAAAGTTCAAACTACAAGTGCGCACACATAAATACATTTAATGGATCCACTTTGTTTTTTCTAATAATAATGGATCGACTTTTGGTCAGAATACTCCAAACCTAAAAAGTAAAAATGTTAAAACCGTCCCCACAAAAGCTTGGATTCTCCTTAGTTTGTGTCATTTGATATGACTGATCATATTTGATAAAAATATCTATTTAAATAATTCTGATTATTTAAAAAATATATATATAAAAATATATAAAATCGTAATTATTTGCTAAAAAATAAACTATCAAAATTTAACTTATTCGTACATAGACAATTAAGATTTAAATTATTCGACATCTTGTGTTGAATTTAGGTTCTTGGCAACTAGGGTTTTAATTCCCTTGATAGTTGATTGAGTAGTGGGCTCATCTGCAACTATTTAAACTTAATTATTTTACAATATAATGACTCTAAACTAACTGCATGTATTTACTATTTATATATATTCAAACAATTTTGTTAAATTTTTTTATATATATAAGTGGTTGAAAATCTTCGTGAATATTTTACTTTCTAAAATATTATTTTGTTATTCAAATAAAAAGATGAATTAATTAAAAAGCATGATATTTTTAAGTTATATTTAGATATATTAGTATATACAAGTGTTTTTGTTTTGTTTTTTTGGTATAAATTATAAAAAATAAAAAAATAATTCAAATATACTGATACATATAACTTAACAAATATCAAAATGCATATAAGTTACCTAAACACTATCTTTGATTCTTTGTTATATATAACAAAAAAGTATGTCTCTTAAAAAAATACCATTTCAATAATTTTTATATAAATTTTTTCTTAATTTCAAATTGTTAATATAGCATTTTATATTTGTATATTTTCATTACTTAAATATAAGTCTAGGTAGTTAACTGGTAATATGATTGAAGAGATAAAAATCTTAACAAAAAGAAAATAAAGTTAACAAATTAAAATAAATAAAAAAGTATCGGACAGAGATGATAGTTTTATTTAAAGTTTTTAATCTAAACCGTTGATAAATGAAGAAAAATAAAAGAAAAACAATAGAAGCAAAATTGTTGTTTAAACTGCAATAGTTGTATGAGAAGATGTGAAGCTCTTGTTGATAGCCATACAAAAATTGTCTTCTTATAAAAATTAATTATCACGAATATAAAAAAAAACCAATTATCACTTTTCATTAATTCTATTTACATTATCTCATTATATTTATAAAAAAAATTGTTTAGAGTAATATTCTCTTATCTCATTACCTTATCATAATCCCATCACATTTTTACTAAAAATAATAATAATAATAATTGGAAGATTTTTTTAATACATTATCACTAATAAGAAAAAAGTTGGGTGTCAAAAGGAATATAGGAATCATTTTATATATTCAGTCACTTTTTAAACTTAGACCGAAAAAGAAAAAAGTTAATTCATTATGTTGTAGTTGTATTATAATGTTTTAAGGTTTGTACTTTTCAAACCTACATATACTTTTTAAACTAATTAATGTTTGAATCAAAATGCAATGCAAATAAAATAAAATAAAAAGATAGCATGAATTGTGGTATATACTGATAACAAAATTCCAATTTATTATGCAAAGATTATTAGCTTTTTATTTTTGTGTATTTTTAATTAGTCTATAAATTGATGTGAAGAGAAACCCAACTTCTAGATTAACCTGAAGTCACATCAATGGATCGCTTTCTTACTTTATTTTGCCCTCCACCACCATAGCCTAACAATGGGCCATTATTGATTAAATAAATATTTGAAAATATAAAAAGAAATTAAACAAAAAGGATAATAGAGAGGGAGAAGGGGGAAGAGAGAGAAACGAGAATGTGGTTGGTTCTGAGCGCCTTCCCCTTTTCCCACTGGTAACTACCGTTTCCTTACCCACCACGTTTATTGAGGAGGCCCGGTCATGCAGTGGAAGCCACGTGCCGATAAGTCATTCGCTAAACAGCTCATTCACCTTATGGCCTTTTTCTTTCCCTGCCCTTCCACAAGGGATTGGTATTATCGTAATTCACTAGGGAAAGCGAGGTTCAAAGATATTCAACGCGGTACATACGAGGAATTTTAACGCGGCTTCCCTTATGCGAAAAATGAATCAGATATTGTGGAGAGCTGTCACTGTGCTTCTCTCTGTACTCTCTCTCTCTCTCTCTCTCTCTCTCTCTCTCTTTCCGACTCGCTTGCGTTTCCCTTTCTAAGCGAGTTCCTTTTACCTGACTCTGGTGGGATAAAAAGAGAGAAAAAGCTAAGGCTCATCACATCCTAAAATCCTTAAGAATCCCTCTGATTCTCAATTCTGGTTCTGGGTATTTCTTTATTCTTAATTGGGGGCTTCTTCAAAGACTCTCTTTTCCTACTCTCTCTCTCTTGTCGAAACTGTGTGTTCTGATACTGTATGGGTGCGGTGGTTGAGATTCATCCGCCGCGTGCGGATGAGATTGCGGTGTTGTCTCTGAATTCGCTACCTCTGGGGTTCAGGTTTCGGCCTTCGGACATGGAGCTTATAGATTATTACTTGCGACTGAAGATCAACGGGTATGGTGATGACGTTTGGGTTATTCGAGAAATTGATGTTTGCAAATGGGAGCCCTGGGATTTGCCTGGTATATATCTCTCTCTCTCTTTGCAATCCGATTCTTCATCTTTTTTGTATACTTGTAATCTGTCGTTTGTTCGAGTTTTGTTGATTTGAATTGTCATTAAAACTGGGAAAGTTTTAGTCTTTACTAATTTTTCTCGGAGACACTGTTCGGATCTTAATTTTATATTCATGTCTATTTGAATTATCTTCGTGTGTGTAAGCAGTTGGGCAGAGCATTCCTATTTTCCCATTCCTAAATCATGAGCAAACTTATGATGTTTCTTGTGACAACTTTCTTGTTTGGAAGTTAATAATCTTGTATAATAATATGTGGAATAATAGATGTAAAATTACAACATTGCTGTAAAACTGCTGTATAAGAACTACTGAACAAATTAGCGTGTATTCAAGGTGGCTAAGTTATTCCATTAGCTGATTGTCTACTTTCTTGGGTTGGTTTGTTCTAGATTTATCAGTGATACGGAACAAGGATCCAGAGTGGTTCTTCTTCTGCCCGCAGGACCGTAAGTATCCTAATGGGCATCGATTGAACCGAGCAACAACTCATGGGTACTGGAAGGCAACGGGTAAAGATCGCAAAATTAAGTCGGGGTCGGGCTTGATTGGAATGAAGAAGACTTTAGTGTTCTATACTGGTCGTGCACCCAAAGGGAAGAGGACCAATTGGGTTATGCATGAGTACCGTCCTACCCTGAAGGAGCTTGATGGTACCAATCCTGGACAGGTCGAGTCTCCTCCTCTATATATCAAATATTATATTGGCCTTTTATTTATAAAATGTTATTCTGTTCTCTGATCATTTAAGTTCATCTTGCTTCCTAATTGGTTTTCTGAAATGATCATTGGGATGTAATTTTATCTGAATTGGACTTCAGTCAGCTATTAGATTACTTTTATTTATTTATTATTGTTTCGTTTTGTTTCTTTTCTTGCTTTATTTTCATGTTTTTTCCATTTAAGGGTTACTCGTTTCCTACTTTTCTTAGTGGTGAACGTGAAGATCTTGGTTTTTAAGTTGATATTCTTGTCTCAAGGAGTTTGAGGCAACCTCTGAATATTGCATCAGAAATAGTTCTCCATATAGTTATTTGGATTCTAAATATTCTTGTTGATTTTTGTTCGTTCAATTTCTAAGGATTTCTGCTCTGCACCCTTGTACTTTACTGTCAATCCCCCTTCACATAACCCCTATGCACTACTGCCTACAGGTTGACATAGTTAATTACCATCATGCTATTACTGTTTATCAGTAACTAAGAATCCATATGAAGATCATGATGTTTACTAAACTTTTTTTTGGTGGATTTGAATGTACCAGAGTGCATATGTCCTTTGTCGTTTATTTAAGAAACAAGATGAGACCCTTGAAGGTTCAAATTGTGATGAAGTGGAGCGGACTGCTTCAACTCCCACTACTGCTAATTACTCTCCTGAAGAAATACAGTCTGATCTAGCTCTAAATGCAGTATCTCCGTCACTGGCCACAGAAGATGATAAAAACAGGGCAGTTCCATTATGTATCTCTGAGAACTCTGAGGAAACCACATCCAACATTATAACACCAGCTGATTGCAATAGTGATGGATGTGATACTTACGATGTGCAACAACAAATTGTAATTTCAACAACTGCTGAGGTGAGATAGACTAAGCGAGGCGCAATCTACGATTTCTTACCTTCACTTTCCATGTTTCATTTCATCTATTTTGATTATTGGATAATGAAAAATTGCTGATTTTGTTCCCACACTTTATGCTTGCTATTTCAGGAGGATCAGCTGTTGAACCTTGACATATTTTATGATCCAACAACTGAGCGACTGGATGACAAACTATTCTCTCCGGAACATGTGCATATCCCACAAGATTTTTATTTTCCCGCAAGCAATGGATCCTATAGTCATTGTGGGCTGCAACATCAGTATGGTGCAAATGAGCCAAATATGTCGGACTTTATTGACTCAGTTGTTGATTGGGATGCGTTGTCCTATGGGTCCATCAGTCAAAAGGCCACCTTATTTGATTCTAAGGATAATGGATCAGGAAGTGATTCAGAAGTGGAGATGGCCAATATACCGGTTAGTAGCATTTGTAACAATATATATTTTTCGCTTATTCTAGGTTTTGCCCCCAGATTGGTATGTGTTAGTTTTGTAACTTAAAGTGGCAGCTCTAATACTTTTTTTTTTAATGTGTCGTGTCCATGAAATTGACAGACAGGATTGCATTTTGTATTTTCATTTTTCTGTGTATACGTGAGTGTGTTTAGCATGGTTTACTTGTGTCTCCTATATGATGTTACAGTCTTGTTGTATGCTGCAGTGTCCGCATACACTACCTGCTGTGTATCCGGAGGAGGCAATTGACAGAGGGACTCCTTTGATGTTGGAGACAACTCCAGAAATTCACAGCAACATCATCTCTAATCTTAGTGGTGACGAGCAGAAGAGCAATATGGGATTATTACAGAACAATTCTTGGATGGCTTCCTCACCTGATGGAGCCATGGGCCAAGTGGTCAATGGTTATCAGGAATCGAGAAACCACAATTCGGTTGCTAGTGGTGATAATTGTACTGGTATCAGGATAAGGACTCGCCAAATACGAAATGACCAGCCAAACATTATCCCTGTGGACCAAGGTAATGCACCAAGAAGAATACGTCTGCAACGTACACTTCAAGGGCACCCACTTAGCTCCAATGAGATGGTGAAAGATGGGAGTTGTGCACCAGAAGACCATAATTCAAAACCCATAATTGCAGGGGTAAGAAGTTTGTTTAGTAAAACTTGTGTATCTAACTTGAGATTATATCTGCATGTGTTTTGAGATTTGTGAGTTCGTCTTTTGCAGGAGAAGGCTTCAGAAAATCACGCTGCTGATGTGGGTGCTTCCGATACTAAGGTTGTAGATGAACCCCAGAAGATGTGTCCTGAGTCAACCGACATTAAGATTTCTCAGCAACATGTTGCGAATGCACGTTCCATCTCGGAGTTAAAAGACTATTTATTGTGCAAAAGGGTCCGTTACACATCAAAGGCTTCCTCCAATCGCACAATGTGGTCATCTGTGGTTGTATTTTCTGTCATTGTACTGGTAGTATTAGTATTCTTTGCTAACATATGGGGTTATCTTAAATTTTGAACTGCTAGGAGATCGTTCATTTGCGTGTAATATGGCCCCAATTGCTTTTTTGAGGGGCCATTTAACGAGGCATGTAGGATTTTGTGTGCATATGTAGTCGGTGCATAATATGCTCAACTAGTCGGCTAGTCTGTATGTGGCTGTACATTAGTTTAACCCCTCAGTGGTTATTTAGTATTTTCTCGGCTCCATCTTTAAATTCGTGATTTCTCCTTTCTTTTCCTTCCTAGTATTTGTAAGTTATATTGAGAGAAAGTTATATCACTTGTATATAAGTAACTGTTGCTCATAATCCTGAAGTGATATGTTTAATAATTTTACAGACGATGCCACTGCATTTGTAGTATCAATAATTTGTGTGTTTGAACCGAATGTCGAAATTCCTCTATTTGACGTTCAAAGTAATTTGCTCGTTGAATATCATCTCATGAACTTGTATGCCAATTCACTACGTCCAAAGTGATTTACTTGTTCAATTTGCCACTTGTTCAAAGTAGTTTGTCTTTAGTTTCGAATTTAGAAAATACTATTCCACTATCAAATTTACAATGGAGGGGGAGTTTTCGACTGACTGAAGTTGTTTTCCACCTGAAGTGTAATTTCCTTTCTCAAATTGTGTACTTCAAATTCCATTGAGAATTCTTGCATGTAGCAAGTCCTTGACCTTAAAGAGCCCCAACCCAAGATTCTTGATAAACCCCTTTTTGCTCTCCAAATTTCGAATATGATGTTATTTCCATCTCATCGTTAGTATCACAATCATGCACAAGAGTAAAGCTAACTCTAATGTTTACTTCAATTTTTTCTATTAAAAACATGCATGGCTACATACACATTTGAGCAGGTTTGGGAATAGAAGAACTGCACAACTAGCATTCTCCATGAACAACTTCATGGCAGCTTCTCTCGGATTCAGGAGCAGCACAAAAATGTTTACGTGAGTGTGAGGAGAGCGTTAAAGCATCAAAATACTGATGAAACTCATGAAATACTCCCAGTTCTGTGAGACATTATTAGGTAATATTTATGTGGAGAAGCATTTATTTTTACTTGACAAATTTTATGTTACTGTGACAGTTTGTTGTGGTAACATAAGATTTTTACTTTTATTATTTATTATTTTATTATTTTTTAATATTAATGAATTATTGTTTATGTGATATTTTTTTAAAAAAATTTTTAAATTTTTTTGAAATATTTGTATTTATAAATAAATAATATCAAAAAATTATGCATGAATAATATAAAAAAATATAAAAAATTTTTAAAAATTTTTAAAAAATTACATGACATCAATAATAATTAATTAATGTTAAAAAATAAAAAACGCAACCCTTTTTACTTATATTAAGTATATGCAGATACAAGTCACAGCCATTATCGCTTAAAAATGAGAAATGCATCTCATTTTCCCTCCAAGACCCATGATCACATGCGATGAAGCGAAGTAGTGCCAGACAACGCAATGCCTCTTTTTATTCCTTTTATTTTTTTGGCACTCAGTTCAAGTAGCAAAGAAACAAGCGAAAACCTTCAAAATAGGAAAAACTCAACCGGTTTCCTCATTCAGACCAGTATTACTGAGAACCAATCTTCTAAAATATGACACAGTATATATAGATAAGTAACCATAACCTCTTCTTCACAGTTTGACCTCAGCTGATAGTTATGAACCCCGAACAATGGAACTCAAATGAGCAAAGAAACTCCAAAAACAATTAAATGAAACAAAACACATGCAATTTTTCGACTGCAGTCTAACACAAACATTATAAACTTAAACCCTTATGAACGATTTCTACCCCTCTAAATAACACTAAAAATTGATCAGTACTTGTAGTCCTTAACATGGAGACTCTCGGCGGCACCCTCACCAAGTTGAGCATCACCCTTGTAAGTTCCCAGCGTTGCCTCCGAA
Organism: Ceratonia siliqua; assembly: GCA_034509205.1. Classification (NCBI taxonomy): domain Eukaryota; kingdom Viridiplantae; phylum Streptophyta; class Magnoliopsida; order Fabales; family Fabaceae; genus Ceratonia; species Ceratonia siliqua. The sequence goes on along the minus strand of JASKGM010028224.1, from coordinate 17,846 downwards.
TTGGCCTTGCACCTTGTCAGGAAGGCAGCTTGAGCCTTTGTCACATATTCCTCCTTTCCAGCCCATGCCTTAAGAGTGCTCTGTTGAAGTGCTCTTCCAAAAGAGAAAGAGAGAGACCATGGCTTCTTTCCCTTGAGTTTGTTCATGGCATTAAGGTTGCGGGTCGCCTCCTCCTCACTCTGCCCACCAGACAAGAAAACGACAGCAGGTACTGCAGCAGGGACGGTACGGAGCAGAGCTCTAACAGTGTGCTCAGCAATCACCTCTGGGGCAACCTTTGGAGCATCAGATCCAGGGGTCACCATGTTTGGCTTCAAAAGAGTACCCTCGAGCAGGACATGGTGATCATTCAAAGCCTTGTAGCATGCAGCAAGGACACGCTCGGTCACCTCAGCGCACCTGTTAATGTCATGAGGTCCATCCACCAGGATTTCAGGCTCAACAATAGGAACCAGCCCATTCTCCTGGCATATTGCAGCATATCGGGCCAACCCATAGGCATTCTCGTTAATAGCCAATTGAGATGGTTCGGTGGGGCCAATTTTGAGAACAGCACGCCATTTGGCAAACCGTGCACCAGCTTCATAGTACTTCTGGCAACGCTGAGCTAGGCCGTCTAGACCCTGTGTGGTGGTTTCTCCGTTAGTTCCAGCAAGTTCAACAGTGCCTTTGTCAACCTTGATGCCAGGAAGCACACCACCCTCCTTCAACACCTCCACAAAGGGTTTGCCTAAAGAAAATCCATTCAATGATGTGTAAGAACAATGAAAGTATGGACATCTATCTTCACTCAAAGAGGACAACAACACAAAACAGATGTAATGGAGAACCACCCCAAGAGAAGGATAATTACTTACCCAAGTTATTTAAAAATTAAATTTAGAAATTGAAATAATGAAAATAGTATTTTGGCAACAAAAAAAACTTGGCAGTAATTCTTGTGCAAATCCATTATTTCTATGTTCGTTACAGAACAAAGAAATATATAAGCTCTCAAGATTATTGGCAGTACCTGCAGCAGTCTTCTGGTACAGGGTTTCCTCAAACAGGATCGCTCCACTGAGGCACTGGAGAGCTCCAGGAGTGGTGAAGAGGAGCTCACGAAGAGCACGTCTGTTTGTTTCAACATTCTCAACATTGATGCTGGCTAGACGCTTACCAATTGTTCCAGTTGACTCATCAGCAGCAAGAATACCCTTTCCGGGGGTGCCAATGTAGGCAGCGTTGGCAATGAGCTCATCTGCAAGTTATGAATTGGTACACAAATACAAAACTTACTTCAACAATAAATGCCCCAGAATAAAATTTGATGAGACATATTTAATGTAAAAATGTCCATGTAATGGTCTTTCTAGAAGAATCACTTGATTTCCATAGGAGGGCATGAAACAAAGGTATGGGAATAAAATGGCATAATTTAAAAACAACTGCAAACAAAGAAAACAACAATGTCCCCTTCTTCTGGAAAGACGACAGGTGTTTAACTCATTCAATCAAGAGATATGTCAAAATAGTAGTTCTTTCATCTTTTAAGGGAGGCGAGTAGATGCCAGCGGAAAAGCGGCAAGTTATCGTTGTCACTTGTCAGCATCAAGCCGTATATAGAACCCAATAAAAGTTGAAGCATATGATGCATAATTCCATTAAGATTAATAAGTAACAACCCTTTAAAAGAAGTAAAATGGCCATGCATTGGCTCCCTATTTATACGGTTGAGAAAATAAAAAGGTAAACAGAAATCAGTAAGTAGCAGTTTTCGATCTGATAATTCACATTAAAGGGATACCGTAAGTACGACTTTATTGACATAATGGTGCTTAGACACAATTAAAAAACAAAAAAGGAAACACAGAGTAGCAAACTTGAAACCACGAGGTGAAAAAATAACGTTGAATTGAATGATGGATTCACGATATTTAGATTCATTGAGATCGGAAGCTAGTCAAATTGTCAATTTTTTCTTTATCCCACTGTAGGATTTATCATTAAAAAAATGAAACCATACATGCATGAGCACCAAGATGATGATACAAAATCATCTACGATCAACAGGAACAATAAAAAAATGGAACCCATAAAGAGGAAGCTAGAAGAGTATCGTTACTTACCTTGGTACTTGCTCTTGAAGTTAGACATGATCGGATTATAGAGGTAGCAGGAAGACGATTTTGGTGTTCAGAAAGTGTAGGGGAGGCTGCGATGTGATGCGGCGAGGAAAGTGAGATTAAGGTTCTTATATAATAATAAAAGTTGGGGGCAAAGCATCGATCTTGTCGCTAGCTAAGCGACTCTGTGTACTGCCGTTTTATTTTGGGTCAATCTCTGTGTACTGCCGTTGGAATCACCATACCGCCCACAATGCTGGTTTCATTTCCCAAATCCACGTCCTCGAAGGCCCACTTATATTGGGCCAACACTTCTACTTCAAGCCCAATCAATAATGCAAACCCCAGCCCAACCTAGTACCCCACTAAGTTGATCAACTTTTTTTCGGATAGAAAAAGTTGAACCAATTTTTGACTATAGGCGAAAATTTAATTTTTGAGACCAACAGTCTTAAATGTCCCAAACATAAAAAATGTTTTTTTTATATATCTCATTTCATTTTGTTATAAAAAATCTTTAAGTATTTAAAAAATAGATGTTCACTCATTAAATATCAATTAAATTTTTTTAAAACTCAACCCACATTCAAGTATAGTTTAAATAATTTGATGAGTGGAGTAAAATAAAATTAGAAAGGCCAGCCTTACAAACACAATTTCCTCACAAATTTTATAATAATTAATTTCAGCCATTTAATAATATGGACTAATGTAAGTTAATTAAATTGAGTAGACTTTTGTAAGATTTGTGAGGATACTATATTTATATTTATAAGATTAATATTTTTCAAATAACATTAATAAACAAAATCCTATCCTTTTTAAATCACTTTAAACATGATATGGTCCCATTGAAACATCTATAAAATTAGATGGTAGTTAGAATAGGTTAATTCTTATTTTCACTAATTTACCACTTAAGTTCTTCTCATAAACTACTCTATTCTGTCATAACAAATACATAAACGTATTTAGTAAAGCTATTTAAATTGTATATTGAAAAAATAAAAATTATATGTATAAGAGAACATTATTTAACTAATTTTACTTAATAATTTACAAAAATATATGTTAAAATTAAAAAAAAATTTATGGGGTTGTTATGGTATAGCCCAAAAAATGAGACTGTACTATACATTCCGATATTCAAATGTGATGTTTTTTTTAATTTTTTGTCTTATTTTTTTTATTTTTTAACATTAATTAATGATTGTATATATCATATATTTTTAAATTTTTAAAAATATTTTTAAATATTTTTTTATATTTTTTATATACTATTCATTCATATTTTTTTTGATACTATTTATTCATAAATAAAAATATTTTAAAAATATATGACAAAAATAATAATTCATTAATATTAAAATTTAAAAAAAATTTAAAAAAAAGATAATAATAATAATAATAATAATAATAAATTAAAAATCCTATGTTATCACACAATAGCATAGAATTTGCCTTTTCTTATATACAATTTTATGAATTTAAAGCTTAACAAATTTTGAACTCTCAACTAACCATCACGGTGCATCCTACGACCGGAAGAGTGTCTAAATAATTTGTGAATAAAATTACTACTTTAATATTTATAAATTTGATTAATACTTTTTGGTACCAATGAAATAATCATACTTTATTAAATAATAACTTTATCTTTAATTATAATTATTTTATTATAATGAAAAGATTATACTAATAAGTGTAATCTAATAACTAGAAATCTAATTAATTAAAAATTTTAAGTTGAAATTTTTATATTTTTATTTGTACTTGCAAAAAAAAATTAATATATAAAGTTTAAATATGGTAAATAACTAAATACAGTGTCCAGGAGACAAGGGCGCCTCGTGGGCCACTTGTCTATGTGAAAGATATATATATATATATTTAAAAATTTGTTGTACAAATAATATTATTTATATATTAATTATTAATTTAACTTATAAGTTTTTAAATTAATATAAGATTTTATCTTTATATTTTTATTCAATTGTTAATTTACTCTTTATTATTAAATTATTAATTAATATTGTTAAATAATTATTAAACATAATAACTCAAATATATATGTTGCAATATGATGTAACACAATGTCCACGTCTCAGCATCTAAGTCAAAAACCACATAGTCTCCCTTTCTTTCTTTGGGAATTGTCCACTATTCATTGTCCTCCCTCCCCTTACTCTGATTTGGAGCTAGTCCTATGTTCTTTGTTGATGTCGTATGTCGAAATCAAACCTTCGACGATGGAGGAATCAAAATGGTCGAAGTCTAATCTGAGGCCAAATCCTATGTTATCTCGTAGCTTCACCATGATCAGTTGCAAAGTGGAAATGTTGTTGATGCCTGACATTTTCACTTTGCAACTGATCATTGAAGTGATGACCTGAACCTTTAACTTAGAAATCTTCATTCACATGTTGCCAGCTGAAACAGCTCGAAGATGAAGCGGGCTCATCTTCCTCTTCGTCATATTCAGATGAATAAGACGAGGGGGACGAGTAGGTTTCATTGTCATCAATGTTGCTATAATCTTCACCATTGAAATCACTGAGAAGAGGATTGAAAGTTAGAAATGGCTGTGGCAACGGAATCTGAAGATCAGAATCTTGATTCTTCTTATTATGCTATCGAAATTCGAAAGTGATGACTAGAGTGAGAATGAAAACACCCCAATTGCAGAAATTGAAGGCTATGGAAACTGATTGAATCCCAGCAAGTGATGAAAGAAAATGTGGGTTTTGCAGAGAGTCCAAACCAAGTGGGAAATTGTTGAACTTGTGAATTACAGGAACTTCCATGGCTGCTCAAGAAACAAAATAGTTCAATTCTTGAAATCGAGTGAAAGAGAAACAGAAAAAGAGAAAGTAGAAATAGGGAGAATGATAGAACTGAAATGGTATAAAAAGTTTTAAATATACTTTTTGTGTTTCTATAATTGCCACGTTGAAATTATGCCTAGAACAAGTCAAAAGTTTTTGACTGGGTGTTGATAATATAAAAATTATGTTATATAAGAATGTTATATAAATATTTTAATTATCATATTATACAGTTATTTAATAGTATTAATTTATAATTTAATGACAATAACTAAATTAATAAGAATAAAAATTATAAAAATTAAATTAATTAAAATTAAATTATAAAAATTAAACTAACAATTAATTAAAATTATCATAACTAAACCTTATATTATCCTTATATTTTTTATAAATTAAGTTTACGTGGTCGGTACTTTAGCGTTGACAAAACAGTGGACCCACATCTGGAGAGTCTACCTGTTTTGGAGAATTCGTTTCCACCACTGCCAGTATTGCTTCGAGTAGGTGAACCGGAGAATGCTGCCTTCATTCTATAGTCTCAGCAGGCCTTTGAATTGCGCACTTCACTGTCTTTCATCTTCTTCTCAAAAGTTTAGCTCTTCAAGCCTCAAATCGAGATGGGTACATATTTGATCGCCGGTATTCATCTGCTTCTCCTGTTTCTCTCGTTCACACCCCTTTGTGCTGCGTACAGCTCGAAGGATCATACCTACGCGAGAGAGATTCTAAGCGCTGCCCAGCAAGATAAAGATTGGTTAATATCAGTGAGAAGGCAAATTCATGAATACCCAGAACTCGCTTTCCAAGAACACAACACTAGTGCTCTTATCCGTAGAGAACTTGACAAACTTGGCATCCCTTACAAATACCCAGTAGCCAAAACCGGCATTGTTGCCCAAATTGGCTCTGGTTCTCGCCCCATCATCGCTATTCGTGCTGACATCGATGCCCTCCCTATGCAGGTAACCCAAATTTCGCTGCTTGGTTTATTCAGTTAAGAGTAATTTTTTTCTTTTTTGAGTCTGACTAGGTTTGAACTCGCAAACTTCACATGACTTCAGTAACACTATTTCTAAGCCAAAGCTCATTGGTAGAATAACTTTGAAATATATATATTTGATGTTGGTGATGGTTAGTGATGGTGTTTAGGAGCTGGTTGAGTGGCAACACAAGAGCAAAATTGATGGCAAAATGCATGCATGCGGACACGATGCTCACACGACTATGCTACTTGGTGCTGCAAAATTGCTGAATCAACGGAGACATAAATTTCAGGTACTTTTTTAGTTTTCAATTCGCTGATGACTTGGTTGGATAATTTATTCCAGCACTTACGTTTATGATGTTTGTGAGTTTGTCTTTAAGGCGATTCTTGCGGCAAAAATTAATCATACTTGTCAGAACTGAAGTTCCACATTGAAGGTTTAAGGGGAATCTAGTAGTGTTGGTAACATCTATAGGTTTTAAAATCTAGATTTTAGCTCCATCTAGCTTCCTTATTTAGATGTGGAGTTCAATATGCGAAGGTCCATTGGTCCAAAGAATCCAAACATCAACCCCAGGAAGCTCATGTACATAAACTGTAGAATTAATTGTAAATAAGTACACATGTTCCTTATAATCCTCAAAGTGATGTCTTTAATAATATTATTGAAGAGGATGCTGCTGTCGTCAGTTCTATGCAGTAGTATAAGTAATCTATGTTACTAATTTATTATTGAGCTTTACACATTGTTGAGCATGGCTGGCTTCTTCTCCTAAGATGATTATAATACGGCCATATAGAACCCTGAATAAAGAGAGCAAAAACTTCGAGTTGGATATCAGATACATTCTTGCTTCCTTTGGAAAATCCAATGTTTATCTGCACTAGTCCCATTCTTTTCATTAGGCTTTTTGGAGTGCTGAGTAATTAATTCTTTTCTATCAACTGCCCTGCCCCAACTTCTTTTTGGTGCATTCCCCCTTATTTCATTTTTCCTCTTTTGCTTCATCTTGCTACTTTAAGAAGAAGAAAAGTTTGTAACATTGGAACTCAATCCATAATAAAATGGTCATATAAAATAGAATTATAAGAAGTTCAAATTGTATTGAGTGAGAGTTGTTGAATGATTTGCTTAGATGAAATTTTTAACAAGTTGATTCATGAGGGAGAACTTAAGTTTAATGAAGTTCTAAATATATTTATCAAGAGTTCAAGCTAGATCTTACTGTTTAATGTCTGTCCACTTCAGTGCTTTCAGACTTAAAGAAGTTGATTAATGATCTAGATATCGACTGTGAATTTTGTCTTTACCTGATATTGAAGTATAGGTGTATAGAGATCTAAGTAGACACTCACTTCTGTTTGTGTGTTTGAGCTTCTGAATCATACATATTTACTCAAAATCTGCTATTTGAAGAACTCCCCCCTTTTATTTTGGTTTTGAAGGGAACTGTGAGACTTATTTTCCAACCTGCTGAGGAAGGAGCTTCTGGTGCCTCTCAAATGATTAAAGAAGGAGCTCTTCAACAAGTGAAAGCAATATTTGGCTTGCATATCGATTATCAAACACCCACAGGAGCCATAGCATCTGTTTCAGGGCCTTTCTCGGCTGCTGGATGCATCTTTGCGGCAAAAATAATAGGAATAGGTGGGCATGCTGCAGCACCCCACAAGAATGTGGATCCAGTGCTGGCTACATCATTTGCTATATTGGCGCTGCAGCAGCTTGTCTCAAGAGAAGCTGATCCCCTTCATAGTCAAGTATGCCCTACTCTCAATCTGTTCTAACTTCCATCATGCTGTATTTCCATATCAGTGAATTGCAATGTATTTGAATGGGAAACTTTTTGAAACGATGTTTAAGTCCATTTTTGAGAGTTTGTCTTAATGTTTCCACTTTTCTTCCCAGGCTTTTCTCTTTGACACCCACTTCTTTTATATAGCTAAAAGTAATGGATTATTGCTTTCTTTAATTTCTATTTAAAAAAATTGGTACCTCTACTAGCCCTTGGTTTATACTCTTTCATTTTGAAAAGCTTTCAACTATTCTCTTGAGCTACGTGAAAATGAAGTTCATAAAGAAAGGAAGCTTGTAAAACTGCCAATGATATGTTTGCCACAGGTGCTATCAATTACTTATGTCAAAGGTGGGACTGCATTAAATGTAAGTCCATCCTATCTCGAATTTGGGGGTACTCTGAGGAGTCAGACAACTGAAGGCATGCACCATTTCAGGCAGAGAATAAAGGAGGTATACACAATACATTTTAGACATCGTTAGTATCAATCAGACTTCAGTGAGTCTATTTTCCTTAATGGTCTAGACTCTGGGTAATTCTGCCAAATCTACAGTTTGTAAAATCTCTGATTTTTTCAAAATCAAACTTGGTTTGCAGTTTAATCAGTTTTCTTTTGACCATTATCAAGTTGCATTTTTTTGGTTATATATTATGCACAGGAAAAGTATATTTCTTTGTTGTTGGGAAAAATTATTTTAAGGAACCTGAAAAATAGTCTGAAGTCACTCCTGAGTGGAGTTAATCATTGTGCATGAATATGGTGAATTAGTCATTGTAATTATTTTTCCTTTCTGAATACTACATTTTATTTTCCTTCCTTAATTTAGAATTAGGGTGAACTTCGGTGAAGCAATTGGCCTTTGCATTTTCCATGGTTCTCTGCGCACAGCTCCCCCCCCCAACTAATGTTAACTGTGATAAATGCATATGCCTAACTGTCCTTGAATTGTGATTCTTGCAGTACATACCGCCTAATTTTTGCTGCATTGGTTTCTACTGTCTTAATTTTAATGGTTCATTTGGGTTGTGAGTACTTTCTATGGTTTGTTGTATAAGGGTAAAACAGTTAACTGAATGATTTTGTTTCATTAATTTGGTTTAGCTTATGCAGTGAGCGGCATTTGCAGGTTATTGAAGCACAGGCAGCTGTCCACAGATGCAATGCATATATTGATTGGAAAGAAGAATACTTCACACCATATCCTGCTGTTGTCAATGACAATAACTTACACTTGCATGTGAAGAGGGTTGGTCAACTTTTGCTTGGTTCTGAAAAGGTCAAGGAGGCCAAGAGGGTAATGGCAGGTGAAGACTTTGCATATTATCAAGAAGTGATTCCTGGAATTATGTTTCACATTGGAATCAGAAATGAGGAAGTGGGATCAGTTCACTCTCCACATTCCCCTTTTTTCTTTCTTGATGAGGAAGTCCTTCCAATCGGGGCTGCATTGCACTGTGCTCTTGCTGAGTTATACTTAGATGATCATCAACAGTCAACTGTTCAGTAAACTGAAACTTGTCTATATCGGTGCTGCTTACATTGAAAGTTCTGGACTTAAGATTTATGTAAAATTTTCTTTTGGTACATAGTGACACAAAAGATTGAATCCAAGACCTTTTGTTAAGCGTAAACTAATATCCCCAGAAAATTGTGAGAGTTCTGTTGTTCAGTTATACCCACAGAAAAGTGGGTAGAAAAAGGCTGCTACCACGGTTTTACTTCATAACATGTGCGCATGACCAAAAATTGGCTACTTACTATTCCTTTTATAGTTAAATTTCATCCAAAATCCGCGCTTGTTCAATGGCAGATCTATCCCTCACAGATTCAGCCTCTTCTTAAAACTTGGTCAAGAAATTATGTAGAAAACATGAGGTATTGCCTTGCCCCCCCCTAAATGCGTACATGGTAGAAAAATTGAAAAAGCCCCACAAAGTCCTTTTGCTACGTGTGGAAGAATTAAATTCAAGTGAGGCTTATTAAAATTTTAATTTTTTATGCAGGTCATTAGGAAGGCCGCCCTTAACTATAAGAGTAATATTCTTGGACCTGGATCCCAGCCTTATTATTCCTTTTGGCTGGGATTCTTTTCTCATTTCTGGAAATCTGAACCATCCAAAAATATTTAAAGGGTCCAGATCTCATCCTTTTTTTTTTTAATTTTTTTTTGTCTTATTAGCAAAGATTCCAACCAAAAAAGGTTGGGATCCATTTCCAATACTCCTCTTACACAAATAGTATCTTATAATTTCTTACAAAAATATTTGTTCTTTTAACCTTTTTTTTTTAAAAAAAATTCATTAAAGTTGAATTTTTTATTCTATATATATTTCATGCATATAACATCTTACCAAACAAAATTTTTTTAATAATTTTTTTTTGTGTCTCAGCTAAATGTTCTATTTTTGACCTTATTGAAAAAATAAATTAGTTGAAGTGCCAGCACCCACCCCATGAAAGAAGTGGATTGCTTTGGGGTCCTAGCATTACCCTGCATCCATATACATTAAGGATGATGTAATTTTTTGATAGCGTTATATTTAATGTCAAGTTTTACGCAAGGAACAACTTAGACTTTGGGGGATCAAAATAATGAATCAAGTTTGCAATTGGGTCGTCTTAGCGAAGAAGACAAAAATTGTTAATATAGAGCAGTTGAGAAAAGATGAGGGGACAAAACAAGAGGGAGGAAGAAAGACCCACACCCATGTGCCCTCCCATACGTTCATTGCATTCATATATTAATTCAAAATTTCCACATACCATTTAGTTATGTCTCCTTTTGACTCACTTCCTGATTCATTAAGTTGAGACATGCTTCAAAAGTAGACCATATTGAACCTACTCTAAGACAAGAAAGCCCACGTTCCCTGTTCTTTACTATCAGTGCCTGCCACGTCCATTCTCTCTATTCTCTATTCATAAGAAAAAAAGAAGGCAAGTATTGCCAAGGCTATCTTATTAGTTGCAGGGTTTTCAAAGTATCTAAGCTTCATATTTTTTTATAAAGCAACCATCTTGATCTTGTCTATTATTCTTTCTTTTAACAAAGTCCATGTTTAAATCCCCCCTCACTTTTTAAGGATCTATCTTGGTCAATTCCGATGCAGATATTTCCCCAGCTCATTCCTTTTCTTAGCATCACAGTAAATGTGTTGTAAAGAACTAACAAGAAGGTGGCCATTTCTCAATAATGATCTGAAGAAATTTTAAGTCTTCAATAATGAATTCATGTTCCCTAAGATTCTTCAATAACGTTGTGTTGTATTAGGACCTATTTCTGCAAAATATATAAATATTAGAGATAAGAAAAGAAAAACATAGGAAAAAAGCAGACAACCAGCAGAAGATTGGACAGATTATTAGGTTAAAATATATAGGAAATTCAAGAATATTGCAGAGTTTACTGATCAAAACCTGATGGCTACAATTCAATGATGCCCATTTATCTCTTGATGTTAACCGTAAACCAGATCCTACTTTTTGATCTTTAATCATTCTGTTTTAGCCCCTTTTAACTGAAAATAACAGATCAGTGGACAGTGGAACTCTCCCACTGAGTAGTTGCTTCAAAAGTTGATTATGTGTTAGACTTAGATACCATAAAGCAATAACACTGTGAGCAAATGAAAGGAAGCCAAGAGTCCCAACACTGCCCTAATGCAATTATGAATATATATTTTGTACTAAGAAAAGAGTGGGTGGTTGAACATGATTGCGTTACTAATCAGGCTAAGCAAGCATCCATATTCTTCTTAACCGGCCAAGCTAACTATGGAAGGGGCCACACCCTGATTAGAATCTCTTAACCAGCCTTCCTTTCAATGTTTAGGCAATTCCACCCGTATGACCAAAACCTCCATTTTCACTTTGAAAAGGAGAAGGTTATCAACTGAGGTCAACCTAAATTCTCTTGGGGTTGCAATCTTTTTTGGCTGGACTTAGCATCAGGTAGAACATGTGTTGGTTGGTGGAATTTATTAGCCTTTGGGACTTTGTGGTTCAGATGAGGCCTTGTGTTATTGCAGTATGATGAGTCATATCCACGCGTTACTACATAAACCTAGTAAGCTGGAGCTTTCCTTTCTACATTGATCTAGAAATATGCAGTAATCAAGTCAAGCTTTTCTAATGAGCTGTAGAGAACAACCCAGTTTAGGGGAGATTGGTTTTCAGGTTTCCTTCAAAAGGGCCAGCTTGGCTTTAATATCATTGAAGCAGATATTTACCAAACCAATAATGCCATAGCTTAGTAGCATAGTTTGGTTAGGTAATAGCTAGTATTCAATGTTTTATGGAGATCTTGCCCCCATCACTTTCTGCTATATAGGATTTAGTCACTGTATCTAATAAAAGGAGAGGGAATTGATTGGTAATGTCAAAGATCAATTAAAAAATAGAGGGTGGCTAAACTCAAACTCTTGTTTATTTATTATATCTCTAACAAATGAAACGTAAGAGATTTCTCAGATCCCGAAGTTTCATCCATCCCAACCATATATGTTCATGAAAATGGGAAATGCATTGCTTAAGCTCTACTTCGGGCGGAAAGAAAATACTTAATTATCAGTTAATCTCATTTTAAGAAATCACAATATATCTATTTATGACATCTGGCTTATTTAAAACATTCTCTTTTGTTGGATTGAACACTTGCTCATTCAGGAACTCATCTCATGTTTAAGATCTAATTCATATATAAAGTAAATGCTTAGTCTTCGCATCTTTAAGAAATCTTAATGTATCTGGGATTGCACTAACGATGTTTGACTCACTTGATTAGACAAGTATACTTTCATAAGATTATCTTAATTTGAACTTAGGTGGGATAAACAAAATTTTAATGTATGCAAAGCTTATGCTTGATGAATAAATGGGGAAGAATGTTTAATCAGCAAGGAAAAGAACAAAATGGGAAAAAGCCAAAAAAGATTTCTGAAATAAGTGGTAAGCCAGTAGTTTGAAATGACTGAAAAATATGTTATTAGCAGAGAAAGATTCCCAACAACATTAAAATAATAAAATACATCCATTGAAAGAAATAGGTTAATTCTTTCCATGTACTTAAATTAATTTTAGATCCTCGACCCAAAGCTTATGTCATCCCTGTTAACTGCAGCAAAAATCTGATCTAACCTCCAATTTAATATTAATGAATTTTATATACTATGCACTCAGACACAGAATCTCATGGTTGATTATTTTAGCTTAGGTGGTGCATTTTCATTTGCTTAACAGCATAGTAAATTAGTAATAAGTGAGAACAAGGTTAATACTAATTGGTCAGAATATGTGACCACATTGGTCTAGTGATAAAAGTGAGTATATAATAATTAAAACAGCAAAACAAAAAACAAAAAACAAGAAAGAATATGTGCCCACACCGGGGATCCACACCTAGGTAGTGAGTAGTGAGTAGTGAGTAGTGAGCTGAGGTAGTTGTCAAAACTAGGTAGGTGTCCAGGTTGTCCTAAGGAGGTCCTACACTTACACATAGGCCATGCATGTCTGACAGAGTGACACTTCACTACCTTGCTATGAAAAACCTATCAGTCGGTTGGAAATGGAAGTATTATCATTTTCAAAGCTGCTCTTTCTCTCTCTTCCCTTCTTGGCCTCACCATAATCTCTCTTCTGTCTATAAATCTTCTAAACCTGCTACAATGGTTCTCCCCCCTCAGCCTTGAAAATTGAAAAGAATTTCAAAAAGAAAGATTAAACTAAGAGGTTCTTTTTACAGTTAGTGGCACTGCATGTGCTCTGGAATCGCTCAGATTAGCTTTATAAGCTAATCCCCCACCGGCCATCTATTATACTCCTACTCCTTCCTTGTAACATCACACTGTCTTCTCTTTACTTGTTAACCCTTTCCATCTCTTGTATCTCTAAATCGTTTTGTCCCATATCAAAACTGTACTTTGATATCTCATTTTCGATTCATAGAGCAAATGGGTGAGGAAGCCAAACAGGTGAGCCGTGAGCCTTCTTTTGGCATTCTGCTTTCATAGTCATATGAGTTTTTCTCACTGATTTCTGGGTTTTCTTAGGCTAACTATGTCTGCATTAGTCCTAGTACTTATTATTATTGTTCATTTTTTGTTGGGTAGGAACAAACCAAGGCAGAGGCGAAGCCAGAGGAAAAGCCAGCCGAGGAGAAGAAAGAAGAGAAAGCAGAGGAAAAGCCAGCAGAGGAGAAGAAAGAAGAGAAAGCAGAGGGAAAACCAGCAGAGGAGAAGAAGGAGGAGCCTAAACCACCATCACCATGTGTGCTGTTTGTGCACTTGCATTGTGTGGGATGTACCAAGAAAATTAAGAAATCTGTTATGAAAATGAGAGGTCCACATCTTTCACCTTTCTCTTTCCTTTTGATTCCAGAAGTCATGCATTCTTATTTGTTTTTATCTTCAACAGGAGTTGAGGCAGTGGTGATTGATATGGATAAAAATGAAGTAACCATAAAGGGAATAGTGGAGCCACTAGCAATCTGCAACAGAATTACAAAGAAAACAAAGAGAAGAGCCAAAGTTATTTCTCCATTGCCTGCAGCAGAAGGAGAACCTATACCAGAAGTTGTTACTTCTCAGGTATCTGCTCTTCTCTTCTCTTCTCTTCTCTTCTCTCCTCGAGAAAGAAAAGATAGTTAATTTATATTTAGACATTTAATGAACAATTGATAATTGGTTGCTGTCCAGGTTAGTGGACCAGTAACTGTGGAACTTAATGTAAACATGCACTGTGAGGCATGTGCTGAGCAACTCAAGAGGAAGATACTCAAAATGAGAGGTACCATTTTATCTCTTTATTTCAATGTCTTTGCTGCGTTCTTGGTTATAACAGAGAAAGGACAGATATAAAGTTAAGAAATAGACATCTGCTTTCTTAAGGACTAAATTTAATGGTGCCAATGCATTACTGTGGAATGATAACTGTCAGTTTTGCGATTGTGACTAATGAACTTGATGAACTAACAAGAAAAATAATATGAAGGAATCGCATAAAGGATGAATCAACTCTCTTCAATTTGGGCATGTTCATCCTTTTATGTCTTGTATACACTCAGATTGCCAAATCAACATCTGATGCTGGGCTCTTTGACGTGGCATGTAATTATTCAAATTGGTCTGTAATGATGTGATTTGATCCTCTTGGTCCATGTCTTTCATCAGAGTGAAAGAAAAAGGGGGTGGGGGTGTTTCTACAACTATGTTCATGGAAAGGTCAATTTTTTGTCACCTAAAAGTAATGAAACAACCTTCTCTCTCTTACAAATGTACAATTCAAAACCGTTCATGGTATTCACTTAACAATTTAAGCTTTTAGAATGATGAGTTTCTTTTAACACTTGCTTTATATCATGCCTAAAACTAATTTACTTAGTTTCATCCTTTGGCTTGAGCTAAATGTTGATGCAGGAATATCTGGAACCCTAGTCAGAGACGTTTGTCTTGACTGGGAAGCATGGGGGAGAAGTCTCACATCGTCTAAATAGGGTTTGGTTAGAATGGATATAAAGGCCGGATAAATCTTGCACTTATGAGCTAGCTTTTGGGAGTCAGTTAGGTCCATGACTATTGTCTACCTTAATCCATTTTATATCAGTTGGTATCAGAGCCGGGGTGTGGTGCCGTGCGCGAGGTCTCTTTCTTAAAGGGTGGGTGAATGATGTAGGAGCATCTGGAACCCTGGTCAAAGACGTTTGTCTTGACTGGTAAGCCTAGAGGAGAAGTCCCACATCGTCCAAATAGGGCCGGGTTAGAATGGATATAAATGCCGGATAAATCTTGCACTCATGAGCTAGTTTTTAGGAGTAAGTTAGATCCGCGACTATAGTCTACTTTAATCCGTTCTGTATCAGTTGGTATTAGAGTCGGGGTGTGGTGTCGTGATCCACTTCTCAAAGGGTGGGTGAATGATGCATGAGCATCTGGAACCTTGGTTAG
>JASKGM010028203.1:0-26680 GCA_034509205.1 Ceratonia siliqua | reverse complement strand
ATGAATTGTAAAAATTTATTTTGTGGACAAATGATGTTATTTGAGTATATTTTGAGGAAGTAGTATATATATATATAAACGAGAAATGGAACATATGGATATATATTTATGGTGACTGAGAAATTGATATTAATTTTTTGAATTCTTTTCCTTCATGCAGTGGAAGTAACAAGTAGCGTAAGCTCTGGCATTTTTTAACCTGACAATATTACAAGTTTCCTCGCACTTCTTTTCACACTGAACTACATCTTCTACGTTTATTTCATGTCCCATGTGAGAGAAGGGCAAAGAGGACAGAAGCTGTGAAGTTGATTCAGAGAATTCTGAGTTGCACAAAACCAATACCAGTATGAAGAAAATGATATTTACAAGTATTCTCATACTTCTCCTTCCATTTTCATCCATATTTGAAGGTGTTACTTTCTGGACCAAAACAAAAGCCAAAGCCAGAATTTATTGGATCTAATAGAATTAATTAACTTTTAACCGAGCAATAAAATATATTCGTTGTTCAATTCTATCCAAAAAATTCACTATTTTTTCAAAGAAAAATATCAATGCTAGCTAGAGACGGAGAGAAAAACGTCAAAGAGAAAATGTTTTGATAGAGACAAAGTGTCTTCTTGCTAAGGTTAAACAACCTAAGGTATATAAAAAAAGAAAAAGAAAAGAATGATGAGTTTGTAATTAAAGAATTTGAAATATAGATTAGATTGTATCATAGATCTTATAAATTCAAAGTAAATAATTATATAATTATTTTGATGGGGACAAGGTCAGTTCTTTTTTTTTTTTTATTATTGTTGAGTACTTGGGTTCTCGCGATTCACGTCCTCAATAAAAACTTAATAATAACGTGGATCACGAAACTCACGTTCTCAACAAAAACACTGGCTTTTGGAGGGAAACTTATGGAACGTCACACAAAACCTTTTTGTTTATTTGTTCCCTTATGTGGAGGTACTTTTGCCAAGCCAATTTAATAGCTGAGGGAAGCGTTCCTAAGAATCGAACCCATTTGGACGCCCCATAAGTTTTCCTTCAAAAGCCTACATTTTTGTTAAGGACGTAAGTTCTCGTGATCCACGCTATTGTTGATTTGTTTCCTTCATATGTAGAGGTGTTTTACCGACCTTGAGGTCGGGGGCCAACTCCCCAAGAATAGAATCTCTTACCATTTAGATAGTGGGTGATCCCGGTACCACTTAAGCTATAACCCACACCTCAACAGATCTATAAGTAAGAATTTATAAGTAATATATAATTATACAATATATGACTATGAGAAATAAAAGCTACTACATGTGATTTAATGATAAAGTTTTAAAGTAATTACAAGAGATCTCACGACCCTGCCTTTAAATTAGGAGATTTTCTCACAGCTGCTGTTTGGCATATACTAAATGTGAAATTTCTCTCTAATTGTAATATACTAATATTTATTTGAATGAAATTAATAGTTTAATGAACGACTTGAGCTTTGTACGAATAGCCAATTGTGTGAGGACCTAAATTCCAATTTATAAGAAATTTCAACTTCAAAGGTTAGTTACTAAAAAATATGCAACATATATATGCTTTTTGTTGTATTTTAATCAAAATTTAAATTTCTTTATTCTTTAATTATTTATAATAAAAAATTTTATGATTTAATTAATAAGTTAATCCTTATAATTAATTTTATTAGTTTTAAATTGTCTTTATTATTTAATTTTTAATTAAATTTTTGTCGTTGGAAATAATCACTCTATAAAAGGTGAGTGTAGATTTAATAAAGGGAGATATTTGGTCCATTTACAATGTCCATGCTTATCACAAAATAGAGTTGATCATCATCATAGATTAGATGTATAGACCTAATTTTTTTATAAAATTGGGTTCGCTTTTATCGCAAAACTAAGAAAAACGTTATTATTATTTTATATATGTGCACCATTAATTTGGAAACTAGAATATTTGGAGACAAAAGGAATTAAGATATTATGATAGGAATAAAGATGAGCATTCGAATAAAATTGTGATACATGAGAGAGAGATCCTATATAGAATTAACTGGTGATATTGATCTTTATCCATAGTTTAGAATATATATATATATATATATATACACATTAAAAAAATTTATTAATAAATAGCATTTCAATAGATGTAGAAGTTTAAAGTTTGAAATCTTGATGATGTTAAAATCAACTAACATTTAATATTAAAAAAATATTACAAACTAATACTCTTAAACATATATATTAAAAATTTACATTCACATATAGTATGAAAGAATATAAGTTGATTAAATAAAATTCACATTCCCGTATATGTTTAAAACACTCAATATATATATAGGTTAGTTTAATAAGGGTACACTAACCTTCAGTTTGACTAAATATATAAAATGAAATTGCCTTAATTTCATACAATATAGTGACAAAGTTGCAATAATAATACTGTGTATAACATTTGCTCAGATAAAATCAGGTCAACTGGAACATCAATCAATATTAGGTTTTTTCTTGGGCAATGTGGATACCCTTATCGTTCGGGAAGGAACCTAGTTTCAGTCTATGCTTATAAGTTGGTCCGAAGATGTCTATAAAAAAAAAATTAAAATTGTAGTTGTACAGAAGAAACTTAGAGAAATGGAATGAATAGTTTCAAGTTTCAATAGGTGTGTAATTGGATTGGTTAACCGCCCAACCGGTCTAAACTGAACCGAACCAAAAAGAAAATTAACCAAACTAATTATTGAATGGTTCGGTTCGGTTCGGTTAAATAGTATCATAACCGAACCATATATAATTCGGTTAACGGTTTTGAATTTTTAAAATCACGGTTAACCGATTCAAACCGTTTATATTTAATTAATTATATATATATTTAATTATATATATAATAAAAATCTTATAATTTATAATTTAAAATATATAAAATATAGTTATATAATATTATAATTTATAATACACACATATATATATATAATATTTAATATATATATATATAACAACAAATATATATTAATTATTATATTTAAATAAAATTTAAAAATCAATTAATCGAACCGAACTAAACTGTTAAATAACGATTTGGTTCGGTTCAGTTTTTATACTAAATTTTTAAAAATTTGAATTAAACTAAATTATTTAAATTTAATTAATTTAATGATCAATTTAGTTCATTAACCGAATCAAACCGCCGATGCACACCCGCAAGTTTCAGGACTCTCCTTCACGCAGTCTTTCATGCAGCGGGTAATACAACGCTTGTAAAGTAAGAGATCTTGTGACTTGATAGGCTTACACTGATACTGGCACCTCTTTCAACTTCATCACCATCATCATCGAATTCAGACAGCCTGGGTAAATACTTAGTAGCTTTTGCCACTCAACAACAATATTATAATAAGCGGGAGAGTGATCTTTTCAAGTACTTTATTTCTCCTCCTTATGCCATTTCCATCCATATTCCAGTTAATTTAATTCTCAATTAATTATTTTTTTATTTTAAATTATTTATTATTTTATTTTAAATTATTTATTATTTTAAATTATTTATAAAGAATTAATTATTATTTTTTTAATGTTATCTTTATTTATTATTATTTTTAATAGAATAATGATAAGAATTTAAATTAATTTTAATAAAAATAATTTAATTTAAGTATAATTATTTTATTTTAAAATTAAAATTTTTTAATTTTTATACTTAAACTATAAATAATTTAAAATAAAAAAATTAAAACCAGAATTTATAGAATCCAATTAAACACCTTTACTAGCGAATTCAGCGCTTTTTTTTTGAAATAAAATTCAAATCAATGTCAGAACACAGAAGAGTGGAGAGAGGAAGGAAAAAAAAGAGAAAGAGACAAAATGTCTTTTCGCCTGGGGTTAAAACGACCATAGGTTTATAATAAGAATTATTTCGTAATTAAAAAATTACAAACTGGGATTTTAGCTTTCTTTATTAATTTATCTCTTTAATGTACCAACAGATCGTATAAATATAAAGAAAATAATTGTGTAATAAAATGGATGATGACATGATTAATTTTTTTTTTAAGTGTGTAAATTTTTTCATATATATATATAAGAGA
This sequence comes from Ceratonia siliqua, assembly GCA_034509205.1. Taxonomy (NCBI): domain Eukaryota; kingdom Viridiplantae; phylum Streptophyta; class Magnoliopsida; order Fabales; family Fabaceae; genus Ceratonia; species Ceratonia siliqua. The sequence goes on along the minus strand of JASKGM010028203.1, from coordinate 22,593 downwards.
ATCATGTTACCAAATAGAGGAGCAGGATAGCTTAAGCAGGAGTAAATAGTACAAGTAACCGGACCCATTATAACAGTCCATATTAATATGATTCTTGATGTATATGAGGAAATCTAATATGATTCTTGATGTATATGAGGAAATCCAGATTCCTTCTAATTAGATGATTGAGTCTATGACCATGACTTCAATTGACAGACAAAATGACTAGACTCATTGAATTTAGAAATTTTTTTAAATAAACCAAATTTATTAAAGATAAATGGACCAAGCACATGCATATAAAGGTGAATTCAATTTTTTTTTTATACATCTCATTAGATTAAAATTTCCTGCAAACAATTCAAATCCATCTCCACTAAACCACAACTTGTGGTTAGTGGCTTGAGTCAATCCACTTCCGGGCAACGCTCTTTTTTTTCGATTGGCTTTGCCTTTGACTAAACTTTCAAGCCTTGCTAAAAACTCTTAAAGCAAAGACCAAGAATGAATTACCAGAATGTGAAACTGTAGTTTTTTTTTTTACTTAAGAGAACGGAAGCTGGTTGGTGAAACGAATAGAAGTGAACCTTGACAATCGGTTGGACAACCCAAAATTTTTATATTTTACAAAGTGGTGCTTTTACATTGCACAATGCATATGGAACAAATACAGTCTAATTTAATTTTATTAGGTAATTCCAACATCCAAGAACCTTTGGCCAAGCAGCAAGCACTGTCTCTTGCACGGCCAGGAAAGGAAAAGTATGAATCTGCATTTTTATTTGGACCACAAAAAAAAAATCAGTATTTCACTTCTTCAACAGCATAGCGCTGCATTGTGCCATTATCTTTGATGCCCTGGTTATGGAATCAGTCATATAGAAATTCTCAACTGCAGTTCCGAATGGAGTCAAACTCATCTTCTCACTGACGTCAGGTTTCAGTGCAGCTGAAAAGGTAGCTGGCTCTCTCTCATCCATGTGCACAAGGTTTGGAGCTACAGTCTTAATACGGGCGCGAATGGCCGCAATTGTATCATAGGGCAACCGCATTCCTGCCACCTCCGACAGAGACCTAATTATCTTCCAATCATCTCTGGCATCACCAACGGTTGGAACTGCAGGCAATGTTTGTTGAGTGCAACCTTCGGTATTTTCATATGTCCCTTCCTTCTCACTGAATGCTGCTGCTGGCAAAATGACATTTGCGCGATAAACACTCTTGTCCCCGTGGTGACCTTGATATACAACAAAAGCATCGTCTGGGATCTTGTCTACGTCTATATCATCAGCACCCATCAAATACACAAATTTTGCAGACTCAACGCTTTTCTCAGATTGGGGCACAAGTCCAAGGTCAAGTGCAGCAGCCTGGGCAGCATTGAGAAGCAATACATTGAGGCCATTCCAGTCAGGTCTGACAATCTTCTCATTTTTTGCAATGGTTTCAACAGCTGCAAAAATTGCACCCTGGTCCTTCCTCTCAAAAACACCAGCACCGACAATGATGGCAGCATTTTTGGCATTTGAGATAGTTGAGCAAAATGGGTGGCGACCCTCAGCAATTTCAAGAAGTGTTTGAGGGCCAGTACCAAGATGTTGATGATCATAGTTGAAATCAGTAGCAGGTCCAATGTACCCAACCTTGGCTTGGGTTGCTATGACAGTCTTCCGTATTCTGGCATTAACCATAGCAGCTTCTACCCGTGGCTGCAAATTTGACAATGAATATGTAAGACATCAATTATCCGCCCAGAGAAGAGTCCAGCATACGTATAACCAGTAGAACTCAAAGTAAAAAATATAAAATACTTCAGAAACAGTTTTTTTTATTAAATTTGAACAGTCTCTTTAACTTCCTTTTCATATAACCTCATCTCTACCCCCCTCCCAAAAAACAGTAATTAAATCCAGTGCAAGGACCGAGGTTGAAGTCTGATGTTTGAGAAGAACTAGTTCTTGATACTTGGTAAAAAGATTCTAATATAATATTAAACTGGAATCAATTGACCACGAAGTAGTGTAGCAAAGAAAATTTAGAAAAAGAGACATACCTGGGTACCAACCAACAGGAAAACGTCCGCTCTCTCAAGACCAGCAATGCTAGTATTCATAATATACCCTGCCCGCAAATCAGCATTGGTATTTTCACCAATTCCTTCACACCACACATTATTTGACCCCATTTTGTTCAAGAAATCTTTTAATGCCATCATGGACTCAGCATCAGAAAGCTTGCCAGATATTCCTACAATTTCTTCAGGTTTAACTTGGTGGGCAATCTCTGCAACCACAGCAAGGGCATCACGCCAGCTCACAGCCTTAAAGCGCCCATCAGGACCACGAATCATAGGGTCATTTAACCTCTGCCTCTTCAAACCATCATAACAAAAGCGAGTCTTGTCTGAAATCCATTCTTCATTTATGTCCTGCAATGGGCAAGCAGAATAAGCTTTATTAGCAAACGGTGCTTCTATTAAGTTTTATCCCCACTTCTTGGCCCTCATCAGAAAGAAACTTTCCTACTGATAGACAGTAAATAAAATTAGAAATCACCATTGTATTTTCTAATACTCCATATAATTCCTCCTACTCTGTTTCAGAGGTTGCCATCAAGAAATATGAAGTCACCCTGCTTATTTCATCAAAAGCAGTAATACCATTGTGCAAAGGAAGAAAAAAAATCCAATAAATTAACCATGCTTAACAGATGAAGGCTGGAATTCATCTGTATTCTAGTTTTCTATGCAACAATTTCTATTAGTTCTAGATCCATTTAATGGACAACAGTTTTCCAAATCAACTTCTTAAAAAAGAAGGCTAAAGTGCTCCTCAAGTGCCAGCATAATGTGAAATACACATTAACAGTACACTCTGCCTAGAAAAATTATGGTTATAATAAGCAAAAATTAACCTTGCAGACTGAAGGTAAGAAATTGAACTCAAAGCAACCACAACCAAGGAAATATGGACAGTTAAACAAAACATTTTATCAGAATCTAACCTCATTTAAACGAGGTAGAATGCGCATGACTTCAGGTCCTCTGCTATCTATTCTAATATTGGATCCAACAGCATCAGTAACATCAATGCTCTCTGTTCCCTTCAGCTCCCAATTGCGGGCTTTAAATGCAAAAGGTTTTGAAGTAAGTGCTCCCACAGGACAGATATCTATCACATTTCCAGAAAGTTCACTTGTCATAAGTTTTTCGACATATGTTCCAATCTCCTCTCCGCTGCCACGACCTAACATACCAAGATCCTGAACTCCTGCAACCTCTGTTGCAAACCTAACACACCTGTTGTATAAAAGAGATACCATCAGATCCTCTTAAGGCTCGCAAATAAAGAATGTTACATGGCACATAACAATCAAGTGACAAGATAAAGCATGTTTCTCAAATGTTTAAGGTCAAATTTTACAAAACATGCTAACATGTTTACCACCAAATGTCAAAACCAATAATTAAATGAACATAGCTGGAAACTAGTTGATCTAGCGACAAGCTATTAAAATAATTAAACTAGATAGTTACACAACGTTATCCCAGTGATAAACAAATAAATAAAAACCATAACCACTGATAAAGATCAGAAAGATCAAATAGAACTTATATGTCATTCATTAATGTATTTCGGTCAATACAATGAGATAAGCCTGGTAGACGTAAGAACAAGATATCACTACCATAGGCTCATGCCCACACTGATTTTGAGTGTGTTACCAAGTGGATGGGAGAATCAAGTAAAGTGCCCATACATTTCAATAACTTGATAGTGCGCTGACAGTTAACAATATCATGAAACACACAAGATCTAATATATAATCAGAATTCTAAACCAAGAGGGAGGGTGCGATGAATAAATACTATAATAAATGACTAAGCATTCTTTCAATGATCACAATATGAAAAATCATAACAAAATATCAGAAACACATTTCAAAGTCATGTTCCTGATTCCTGAACCATCAAATTTCTTATTAACAAATCTCTTACCTAATAGAATTGACTTCCAATTTCAAATCTTTCACAATAGTATAAAAAAAACATCATTTTCTTTTTTGCATACAGCCTTGAAACTAAAGTCCTAGTAATAGTGTAATACCTAGAGATTTCAAATAACTAGAATGCATTAAAAAATCTCTTGACATTATCCACTTTAGGACTTCACTTACGTAAAATAAGAATATTCATATGATGTCACTTTCATCAAATTTTGATGGTATGCTAATTAAATTGACCTAATCAAATTTCCTTAGACACTATCATAATAACCACTTATGATTTTACAACTCAAATTGGAGGCTGCAAAAGTAATTTAAACAATCAAAATATTTGATACCTTTTAGAGAACTAGTAAGTTATGATGCATTTCCCACTAAAAATATATAGCGAGTCTAAGATTTTGTAATTCACAATAATCATATATGCAGAAAAAGTATAGGAAGCAATGCCCTGTATTGACCTTGTACATTGAATGCAACGAGTCATCACAGTCTTCACCAAAGGACCAAGATTTTTATCCACTACAGATCTCTTCATTTCAGTGAACCGACCACGATCAGAGCCAAATGCCATTGACTGATCCTGAAGATCACATTCCCCACCCTGATCACAGATTGGACAGTCCAACGGATGATTCATCAACAAAAATTCCATCACGCCTTCTCGAGCTTTCTTTGCCACAGGCGTGTCTGTCTTAATTTTCATACCTAAAGCCCAACATCTCATTAGATTACATCATTCAGAAGAATGAAAACAAGAAGCACTTATTAGACCCTTTAAAACCAAATTTAGTCAACTCTGATTGAAAAATAGTAGAAGCTATAAGTGAAACCAGCACAGAATTGCGTGAACATCCATAAAGTATTGCGTTTGAAAGAAGATATAAAACCAATAGAGGGAAGATCAGTATATGATCAAAAAATGATGACGTGAACATCCATAAAGTATTGCGTTTTAAATAAAAACAAGCGCAAATTAACAAAAGACAAAACGTAAACGATTTTACACAAAGAAATGTCAGCTCAACAATTGAGAAGAAAATTTTTAACTTCAACATTGCTGCTTCCCTAATATCATCAACGTCTGCAACGTACAAATAAAGTAAAACGAATCTAAGTTCACAGATACATTTCATCAACTTATCCGACACGAGATAAATACCAAAATAAAAAAATGAAAAAAAAAGGATCAACCGAAAACCAGCCACAAGAAAACAGTGGAATGAAAACGAAGCCCAAAGTAATTTACAAAAATTTGAAACGGAAAAATAAACCTAACCGGGAAGAGCAGGCATGGCGCAAGAAGCAACAGGCTTAGGAGACTTCTCGACCTCAACGAGACACATACGGCAGTTCCCAGCAATGGATAGCCGGCTATGGTAGCAAAACCGAGGAATGTCGACACCCGCAACCTCGCATGCCTGGAGAACAGTCATGCCCTTGGGGATTTTAACTGGGTACCCATCAACGAAGACCTCAATGGCATCATCTGGGTTGGGGAAGTGTACCCTGGCTCCGGCAACGGGAGTCCGAGGCGGGAGATCGGCTGGTGGTGGTGCCGGTTGGGCTTGAGCAGCCGTAGCTTCCGGCTTCTGAAGCTCGGGCTTGGTAACTATGGTTCGGAGGAGGATTTTTCCAGGATTCTGGGAACTCAGCATCCTTGAGGTGGGTCTCATAACCTTCGAAGCTAACGAACCCAACCCCATTTTCTATCCTCTTTCTCTCTGTGTAAAATTTTACCTTCTCGAGTGTCAGATTTGACGCTATAAGATCCCTGATCGTTTTCGCAGAAATTTTTTATTTTTAAGCTGTTCGTGTTTGTGGGGTTGAAGAAGACGAGAAAATGCACTCACAGTCCCCTCTGGCCCTATACAGATAGATGGATTTTCCGGCCCGACATGAATTCGGGTCTATCCGACTTGAAAAAAAAAACCCCCTTTGACTTTTTTGGCTTTCCGTGATCCAAAACTGCAGTGAGGCCTCATATTCTCAAATGTTGCGTACAGGCTCAGCACTCAGCAAGTGAGCAGATATTTGGATCTTTTTTTAAAAAAAAATATTTTGTTAATTTAAAAAAAATAAAATTATTTTTTAAAAGAGATATTATTTTACTTTTAAATATAATAATAAAAATTTTTTTATTTTTTTACGGTTCTTAATTAAAAAAATTAAAAAATTTATTTTTAAAAAAAATTTTTTATTTTAACTTTTTTTAAAAAAATACAAATAATTTATTTTTTTTTAAAATTTTTTCTTAAAAAATAAAAAGATACGAACGGCACCATAATCAAACTTCTAGGGGAAGGCTCATATACCGACTTACACTTAATGAAGAAAATTACGTGTAGATACTTCAATACAAAAATACAAGAAATATTATTTTAAAATTATTTGAAATTTTGAAAAATATAAAATACTGCTTTAAAAATCCTTAATTTAAAGGTACATAAAATAATTACTAGAATAATGCCAACAAAAGAAGCAAATTTTTTCTGGCAAGTCATTCTTTAGGAAAATCATGAAAAGTGCCTAAATTAGAAGCAACTTTTCTTTTTCCTCTTATCATTTGTTCCTTCCAAAGGAGTTCGGAAGGGGCGAGGAAAAAAAATTAACTTCCAATATTGCCAGTAACAAAATTAAGTTTTATACACGACGCTAATGGTAGGATCTCTGGAAATTCCTATTTTGTATGCTCCTAGTCATACACTCACTCCAATTTTCCAGTCATGATTAAAATTGACAAAATAAGAAACCAAGTTAAAATTGTACATGTACCGTTCATTGACATTTACAGTGCAACAGGGTAAAAGGAAAGACATAAATAACACATGGCGCTTCAGTTTTCCGTATTCCTTTTATCCTAGACAACTATACTTTGCCCTACAAGTTGTAGATATGACAGTGCAAAACAGAAATCTCCTAAATAGAATTCACAAGCACAAGGATGCAGCCAAATAATGCACATCCTTGGAAATTCAAATCTACAAAATTTGCCAGTCAAATGATTTTCCTTGATTCTGCCCTAGTCACCAATTTACTGGGCAGGTATCCAAAAAAAGAATGTCAATCCCTCTTCATAGCTTTGGTGATAAAAGCTCTTGTAGTTACTATTGCAAGGTGTGCCAAGATTGTAATGGTTATACCCCCAAGCAGAACAAGACGATCGTACGCTGCATCTTGGACTGTGTACACTTGCATACCTATTGTATTCCAATTGCTTTCCGTCCAGACTGGGTCCACAACCCCCATGTTGTCCGAAGAATTAAGGGGTAAGACATTCCATACTCCTGATTCAAATTTTAATCTTGTTGAATATGCTGGTACATACCTGTAAGGATTAACAGTATCCTTTACAATAAAAAAAATGGGAATCTTCAAGGTTAAAACTAGTACAGTGGACACGTTGCCATTTAATCATGTCAAGCCAATATAAAGGACACTGCCTACAGATTAGCACATAGACTTAATATATCTAGCAGTCCCCATAAAGATCTCTCTCCTCACGTCATATAATTTGTAGTTCTGAATCAGAGACTCTGTCCCATTTATTTCTAAAATGTCGAGCTGTAACTTACCTTTGGAATAACTTGTCAGGAATTCTGGGTGAAAATTGGGTTTCTCCTAATACTTTGGAGCAGTTTCTCCTAACTAAATTCAAAGGCTTTGGTAAGAAGGAGAATAAAATGCTGATACGTAGAGAAATTGGGCAGTTTTGCTGCAAATATGAGCTGTGTAAGCTTTTTTCTCCTTTTGTTCTGGTTTGAGGTTTTCTTATGATGTTTCATTCTTGAGGATAGCTTATCCCCCAACAAGTTGTACTCCCCCTTTCTAGTAAAAGTACTTCTATAAAAAAAAAATGTATTTATTTGACTATTTGTTCTTCTACCTATACTTAATCCAACATAGGAAAATATGAACTGATACATTTAATCTTATCCAATTAATACGAAATTTAATGTGCACAGATCAATATACATATACAGCTAGAGCTAACCATAATTGTCAAAGCAGTTTCTGTCTTCATAACAGATAAAAACAGTGTCAAGCTTAACTATTAAACAAATGAGTGTTTGGACAAGCTTTCTTTTAAACATTCCATCAATTTATCTTTTTATTGCCACCTTCATTCTGATTCTTGGATGTCACAGGCGCCATTTAAACAAGGCACAGATCCACTCATGATTCCAGTCTCAAGGCAACCATGGGATAGTCTACCAGTAATAGCAGGTAATCATGGTCATACAGAAATATAGTGAAACAAAGCAGACACAAGCCCTAGTTTCATTCTTTCTTAAGTCAGATTCAGGACATGCAGGTGTTTTATGTTCCATTGGAGTTTCTTTTTTTTGGGTCAATGATTGGAGTTCCTTGCAGTATCCAGTGTTCCCCCCCAGTTTTAGAGAGAATATAACAACTTTCCAATTTCATATGTTGTAAAGATATTACCAATAAGAGAATACCAAAAAACCCTGCAACAAATAGATTGAACACTGCACCACTACCATCTTTAATTCAGGATCAGAAGTGATATTGGTATATCTAAACAAGCGAAATACCTGGTTGTAGAGATGACACAAACCCCCTTCCCATCAGTTTCTGCTTTAATGCAAACTTCATCTTTATTTTTGCAACCTTGTTGACAAATGATGCTACCGTTCTCCCTGAGGATAGAGGTTCTGTCAGCTAAAAAATTCCAGATGAACCTGGGAATATCATTAATGTATTCTGAATATGGTGTAGATGAAGGCTCATCCAGGATAACACCAACGTAATGGCTTGGGCAGGTTGATGAAGGTGAAATATAGTTCTTCACTAATTCACAAGAAAGACCCGGATCACAGTCCAACAAGCAACCCATAAGTTCTTCAACAAGTGAGACATTCACATTTATAGCAGTTAAAGCTGAATTTTGTACATCTTCCTTTTTGCTAGCAAGTATATAAAGAGTTCGGGCTACAAGAGAAGCAGCAGCAACTATAGCCGATGAGTTTACATTTGCTGCATGAATTACACAAATAAGAAGACATGTGAGATAAGTATAAACTGTTAAAGATCGTGAGAAAGTCGCCGATATCATAGTTTAGCTCACATAAATCATCAAGGTGACTATGGTAGAACTTGTTGGCAAAGACAGCATCAAAATCTTCCAAGACAACCCCAGGGATTGCAGGATTCTGCTAAAAAAAGGATGCAAAGAAACAAGAGAAAATTGCTTTAGGAAACCAACTACTTGCCATAACTATTAGCATATTTTAACAGGTCAGTTGAGGTAAGAAGTAAAGCAAAACTACATGATTGGTGTTCTTAGCAACAGGAATGATAGAAAACATTAGTAATAGCCACAAATGAATGGGCAAGTGCACCTTTGGAAGAAAATTTCCTGGTATCTGAAACTGGGACTTCATTTATAGAAGGGACATTTTAGATATTCCATTAATACGATATTCTCTAGGGCATGTAGATTGGCTATGTCCATTCTGGCCAAAAGAAAATTTTCCTTTTTTCTTCTTTTGCATCCTCCTTTTCATAAGTTTCTGTGAATGCCACTTTTCTTGATCATTGTAATTTTGTTCTTCTATAGCTATTTTAGGAAAATTTCTTTTATGGTGTGCTTGGTCGGAATTAAAATTGGAAGGTGGAAATAGAGTAGTGAAAATTGACGTGACATTTGGACTCAATACAAGTATAGAGGCATCCTTCATTTCCATCCCTCCATTTTCCACGTTTCAATGCTACCAAGCACACCCTTTCTTGGAAAAAGAGTGGGCACTGACAAGGAAGGATAGAGAGACCAGCTTAGCCTTGGAATTCAACAATCAATCAAGAGATGCTAAATTCAAATGTGAATCACCATGGCACATTAATAATTGGATCAATTGGTATAGTAGCAGCATTCCCCATGATCCTTTGATTTAAGCTCATTACCCCCTAATGTTTTAGTGTGGTTGCAATGTCCCCCTGATAGCACCCCACCATGTTATATAGGGGTAGCTCTATTAATAGCATTTGAACATGTGCCTAATATCTCAAACATGATCATTCTGCGTCTATGTACACACACAGGGGCAATGTGTAGTTTGTGGGAATTTGGTTCAATGCACAAGGAACGGGACTTGACTAAGTCTTCTCTTAGTACCATGTGAATTTTGGCTGGTCAGTTTTGTCTACTTATATAATTTTGGAATGTTTGAGAACTATTTTGCCGTTAGAGCAAACAAGGCACTTACACCACAATCTTTGAATAAGAATGGAGCAGATAGAAACAATGTGACTTGAAAAGCTATTTAATGTTCTCTAATGTGATGCATTAGGAGAGAGGACAAAAAAAGGAACTTTCAGATTAAAAAAAGTTCTACAGAACTGAAGCACCATATTCACAAACTTAGCTCCATCAAGCATCCATTGCCCTTCTCTCGTGATTATACAAACTATTAATTTTAAGACATTTTTTTCAAGAAAACACCTCCCTTCCTCTAATGTATGTAATTTGTATTCTGGTAGTAAGTATTGCTTAGCTCCCTAGCTATCTCTTGACAATAATGTGTTTATAGGGGAATAAGAAAACAAGAGTACTATCCAACACCTGTTTCAAAAATGCCATAATGGATGATGGAGGTATCCCAGGATTTGAGGTACTTGCTGAAGTAATCTTAATGTTTTCAGATACCAGTGACTCTTGCGCATGCTTCAAGGCAACCAGCGTCTCATTTGTGGCAGAAGATACCTGCACTTGTATAATTTAGTAATAGGCATATTTGGCATGATCCTCTATATCTGGCAGTGCACACACAGAAATCATGTAAAACATGTTAACTATTTCCTTTATATGTATTATACACCAAAAGAAGTCATACTTTGTTAGATTGCATTGTCTGATTACAGGTACCTCAAGTGAAGGGGGGAAGGGGGTAAAGTAACTGTAGTTACTAGCTTGGAAGAGTAAGCCAAAAATGCTACTTCTAGTGTGCTATACAACAAAGTTTTATCTCATGTAAGTTATCACACAACTGGACTCAAACAATCAAAACCAGTATATTGCCTGTTGACAAGACATACTGGATAAGCAATCCTCTTGCTTTTTTAAAAGTAACATATCAGTAAGATATTTTTACAAGTTTTGGACTGCTAAAATATTGAAACCTTTTCTTCAATTTATCAAACAAGCTAAAAACAAATGGGTCATACAAGCACATAACTTTTCCTCAGATCCACTAAGTTCACATAAGTTCACATCAAAGTTTCAGCTTTTTACTCCCTCTAATTGCATCAAAATTCAGATTTTTTCCAAACAGCGGCCAGCAGCGGCAGAAGTATTGCACAAAAAATCTATTGCTAAATGATTATCAAGAATAGCAGAGATATATAACAATAGCAACAGCAATATGAAGAAGCCAAATGCATTTTATCCAATTAGAATTTCAAAATTATCTAGAAGAGTTATTAGTGTCCACTATGTTGACAGATCAATCAATATCTCACCCCAGTTGTATGAGCAAAAAAATTATTAACACCTTCACTGAAACCCTTTCCAACAGAGCCAATCTCAACGACCTGTGAAACACAACCCAAAAAACCAGGAGTTAGGTTATTAATAGATAAAATATATAGGAGCCCAATGATAAAAATTCACAAAATAATGAGAAAAGTACACAGGATATTTTTTATTTTTTTTCAATTCATTGATAAAATGGGGACAGAAGCCCAAACCATTGAAAAAAAAAAGGAACTAAATCAACCTATTTAGGGTAGCATTAGAACAAGACCACCCAGCAACAAATAATAAAACAAAGGTTTAGCAGTGTTTCAAACTGAAAACATCAATGAAACTACTTAATGACCATTTAATTCACTCCAATGTTTATTTATAGCAGCCAACTAGGTCATCTATAATACAGCATATTCTCCCTGCTATTAAACTGAAGTTGGAAACAGAAAGACCAAATGAAGTATATCTTCTTTCAACATTTTTCAGATTAAATTATATAATACCGAGCACAATTCAGCTGGGACAGCACAGAAGGGCCATTAATTAAAAATCCTGCTTATTAATTTATAAGTGGGACATAAAATCACCCTTCAATACAACCTAATAGTCATATTCATCAGGAGCAGACCAATACCGATTCAATCAGTGAGTGATTAAGGCCATGGACAGCATCTGAATGCAAGTCAAGTTCTAGCAAAAATCTCCTACTTCCAAGGTAACCCCACGCCTCTCCAGTGAAAACTACAAAAACAAGCTGCATAGGGGTTAAGAAACTATCAGCAATAAAGCTTTGAAAGTATTAATGATACACGTGTAAAATAAATGGTCCTTGAATAGTGGTGATTTATACAAAATAAAGGTTTCAAAAAGCAAGCCAAGGTCATTGTCGGATCAACAAGTATATCAGATAATGTCAAAATGCACCACTCGCACAAATTACAAATGAGTAGAAGAATACTACTACACCTGATTTGGCCCAGAGTTTGTATGCTAAAATACTTATTGAAGTTGTCATCATGGAAGAAATAGTAAAGGACAAATAAAAAGCAAATGCATAGTCTTCTCCAGAACCCAGAATAATACTAAATCCAACTATGTGATATTTCATTTGCATGCTCAGCACAAGGTAAAACAACAATTAGTGTGCTCCCAATTGCAACAGCTAACCACACCCTCATTACAAGAAGCTGGGAAGGTAATATTAATAATTCTCCCACAACCCAAGATCACCAAACAATTTTATATATTGACCAATCTGTTTGTTTCCTCCGAATTTAAAATTCTTTTAGAAGAAACTTTTTCCAAAGAAAATATAACTTCTATGACAAAAATTTCTATTGTTTTTCATTAGAAGCGTTTATTATCTAAAAATTTTCTTTCATTTGGATTATATGAAAACTTTTCCAATGCATATTTCAAATACAAAGACAATAATAACCATGATTTAAAACAGTGGTGGTGGCAATGGCAAAGACGGTGATGGCAATGGCAATCGCAGAGCTGAAGGTAAAAAAAGTGGGGGCAGCGGCTGTGGCAGTGGGTTGAAGCCAAAAAAAATTGAAAATTTTCTTTACTTATTTTTTAAAAATCTTTTTCTTTTTTGGGAAATTGAAGTAAAATTTAGACTCTTAGAAGAGTTTTCCAATAAGAAATTCTCTTTTCTAGCAAAACAAATGGATCCATAAGAAAGATTTTCCCCAGAATGAGATCTTAAATGAACAAATTCAAGTACACAATGGACAAATTCAAGTAACACAACAAGGTCTTAGAACTTAAAAGAACAGAATCCACAGCATCTTGAATGCACCTGTTTAGTAAGGTCACCAAGACCATCTACATGAGAAAGAGCATCAACTGCTGCCAGCAATGCAATCAAGCCCTGCAAAGTGCAAAGTAGTCCATACATCACATATGATTTTATTTAATAATGACGGAAAAAATCATAAAGAAACATCTATATTTGGACCATAAATAAATAAAAGCAGTGTAGAAAATACATCGCAAGACTTGCACTTACAGAAATAGGGGAGTCTGCACCAGGGCTTTTGTCCCGAAAAAATGAAGCAGAATCCATAGATGCTACTGTCAATATTATGGGCTTAGACTCATCAAAGGACGAACTGTTGATTGGCGGAAGCGACGACCAGACACTGCCTTTCATATGAATATACACAGTTAAAATTAAAATAATAGTGATATGGAGGGGGATGACATTAAGATCTTCTTTGTCAAGCTTCTAGACACTATGCTTAATTTTTTATTCTTTAATGTCAATATCTTTTGATTCTATTGTGGATACTATTTACCCAAAGGCAGTTCAATCAGTTTTCTCCAGTATATAAACTCCCTGATCCTTATTTCACCTAACAGATTAAACTTTTGGGATGAAAATATACTTGAGAACATCCATGTGCAACATTCCAGAAGAAGGGTTAATTTTAACTTTATAAAGCTATTGGCACAGTGGAAGAGGGATGGGTGAGAACTCAACTCAACGGTCAAGTCCTGGGTGTGCTGGAATCGCAATTACGGGGGATGTACAGTAACAGAATACCCTCGAGCAAGAGAGGAAAGAAAACTGATAGTCTGATTCATTACTTTCCAAATAGGGTAATACACCAATTATAGTTCTGATAAGGGGAACAAACAGAATTATCCCTACTTACACAACAGAAATACAAATGAGGAAATAAAACAGACAGAACACAACAACACCAAACTAACATATACTCTAAACAGAAACATAAACAAATACAATTAACCACGAGATTTCTTAGACTTCTTAGCATCTAATCCCAATAAGTACTCCAAAGCAAGTTGCTCTATGTCAGCTATAATATTGCATATAAGATCTCCAAAAATCATGTCTAAGAGCAAATAGGTTGAGCACTTCAATATGCACGGAGAGCTTGTTGATTCTACTTTCCAATAATCTTGTTAGACCCAAAAATGCTGTTTGATAACCCCAAAAGAATGACTCAATGTCACATTCAAACTGGCTTAGGAATTAGGATTGACTTTTAAAAGACATAACTCTTCAACTAGGAGTTACATAAAGCAAATCGTATGTCCTAGAAAGCTTGTTAAGCCTAATTTATAGTAAATGTGCACTAATTGAAGCTGGACCATTGGTCATTGAGCTATATCCAAATCAAGCCCTGTAGGTCAGACTGGAACACAATTGACATCCTTCCAACCCAGGTCAAAACGAGGCAAACAACCCTCATTGGAATGCAGAAAGCTGGATGATACTACAACCAAAAGATGCTGGATTCACCATTTTTGGACCCCTGGATAGTGAACTATATGAAAATCAGTGTCAATCTATTGTTACTTTAAGCCAAATTTGTAATGTCTTTTCCTGAATTAAGTCCAAATGTCCAATTTATTGCATTCCTCGTTCTAAGAACCAGGAATTAAGTAGATTTGTTCCTTCACTTACTTTTGTCCTTTTAAGATCCCGTGTGACTCTTGAAAACCTGAAATGAGAGTGAAATTGACTTTCTTGTTCACTCCTTTTAAGAGCCCAGGTGGCTCATAAAATTCTCAAAGAATGTTTAAATAACCCTTGATAACCTTTTAAGAGCTCAGGTGGTTCCTTTTTCTTTTATTTTTTATTTTTTGATAGATAAAGAAATTTTATCAAGGAAGGAGAGAGTTACAAAAGAAGAGAATAAGATATCCTCCAAAAGGAACCTTAAAAAGAAAGAATACCAAAAAATCAATCCTCTTCAAATCCAATACCCACATGTTATTTTGATCTTGCATCATTAGCCTTGTATCCGGGTCATCATATTATGTGATCTTGAATCTTAGTTTTGATGTAATTCAGGATACTATATGATCTCGCGACATAATCTTGCATGTAGTTCATAATTTTGTATACAAAAAAAAAAAAAAAAAAACACTCTTCAAATCCAATATCCACATGCTAGTTTGATCTTGCATCATTAGCCTTGTATCTAGGTCATCATATCATGTGATCTTGAATCTTAGTTTTGATGTAATTCATGATACTATATGATCTTGTGACATAATCTTGCATGTAGTTCATAATTTTGTTTAATATTGATATTCTTAGTCTAGCATGAATTTTCTTGTATTTTTTGCCACTCTATTGTGGACTATGTTCAGCAAATGTGTTTTCTTCTTTTGGGGTTTGCTTTTCCTCATAATTTGCCTCACTCGGGAGGATTCCTTATCCTGCATTTTTGTGCTTCTTTTGATAAATTATTTTATCTGAAAAAATATTTGAGTGGATATGCAGGATTTGTTACAAGTTACCAAAATGGTGTCCCAAAAAATTCAAAAACACAAATTACAACCACATTCACAAATTTATACACAAACCGAATTTAGAAAGTAGAATCCAAGAAACTTCACCTGTATCCACCTAAAGGGAGGCAAGTTGCTTCTTTTAAACAAGACTCTGAATCACGTGTTCCAGATTTCGTTGTCTAAAACAAGGTTACCAGAAAACTAAAATGTAAACAATAGAAAGTTTTTCTTTATATGCTAGAAAATAACACTTTCAAAGAATCCGGATCATACCTGCATCACCAGATCAAACTCAGCCACATTAGCTGTATAAGTTTTCCTGTTGTTCTCATTCTTGATCATAACCTGTACAAACAGGAAAAAGAACCAACCTTCTTTTTAGATACAGAATTTTTACAAAAGTACCAAAGGAATCAGTGTGAATTAAATTAGAAAGATGTATAGATGCAGTATGACAGTATCAATGTAGCAGGTATTGCCCAAAAAAACTTAGACATTGTTAAGCAGCCTACAGAAAATATACAAACTCTGAGCTAATGACACAATCAACCATTTCAAAAAATTGGTAGAACATGGCCAGACATTTCTGAAGGCACGTGTGAAATTTCTCAAACTTCATCCATCATCACAGAAAAAGCTCAAGCCCAAAGCGGGATGCCATAGCTGCCTGTGACTATGAGTATGAGTGGTGGTTCTTTCTGGTATGCAAGACCTCAAGAACATTGCAATCTTTTTAGATTTTGAAATGCCTATGACTATGAGTAGCTAAGCTGCAAACCACATCAGAGAAACATATTGGAAAGACTAGTTTGTTCATCTTGTGCAAAAGCTTTCTTGTATCACTTTATTAAGTCTACTGAGGTAACTATTCCTCATTTGAATTCCTTTCTTTCTTTCTTTCTTTCTAAGGAGTCTATTCCTTCCAATTTTAGACCCACTTCATTTCCTAGAAGAGGATCAACTCATAAATTTTAAATGTTGGGTGAAGACCCAGTAATATGATGTAACTAGAGCACGATCCTTGACGTGAAAGTCCTTCGGGTCTGGAAGGTGATAGAGCACAAATTATGAAACTACCACTACCGTACGCTGAATTTAACTTAAGTATATAATGTGGATGGCAAGGATCATGCTCTTGAACATGTCAAGGAACCACTCAACGTAAAAGCATAGGAATTAGGATAAATTGTTCCATGAGTCAATATCTTAAAAGAAATAGAATCATTTATAAAATAAGACTGAACTCTGTCTCAAGGTGGAAGAAACCCTCAAGTCAATAAACCATAATTATTACCTTTTAACTTTAAGAACAAGAAATGACTTAGCATTACCTCATGAAGAGTCTTTGTGCTACTTTCAGAGAGTAGAAAAACAGGAAAATTATTGGATTTCCACATAATACCAGAACCCTGCAGAAGTTGAGGGGGAAAAAATCAAATGAATTGATAATTCTACATCATTGATTGTGTTGTTTCAAGATCATAATGGCATCAACCAATATCCAACATAGATTTGGTTATATTCCTAGCATAAATCTTAAAAAATATTTAATATTATACCCTGATAATCATAATCCAATATAAGTTTGACCTATTCAATAGCTTATTTTACAATAGAGTCATCCTACTGATTTTCCATAATGTACTGTAAAGCACAAACTTAAAATCAGGACTAAACACTTTCATTTGTCATAAGACACATCCTACAAAGAATAATCCAACTACAGTTTGAAAATGATTAGCATTATATAAAGTAAAGCAAAAGGAGAGTACAAATAGTGACATGTGATACAAACGTGTAAGGCATAATGAAAAAAAAATAGATATATATATATACATACACACACACACACACACATATATATATATCTTACAGTTGGATTCCATTCATATCTGATGTTATGGTAAGGAGAAAATTCAACTTGTGGAAACTTTCGTTCTGGAGAGAATCCTACACATGACAGAAAAAACACTACCATGAGCAGCTTAGCATTGTTTTAAACTACAGAATGAGTAGATAACCGCCATTTACCCTTTAATTTATTCTGCTTATCAGTTCCTGATTCAACTAGTACACCAGCAACTTTACTTGCAAAGCTTAAATCATCTGACATTCTGGAACAGAATTTCATATTCAGCAATATATATAATTTCATGAATGCTAGATGAAAATACACTAGAACAACAAACATTACTCAAAAGCAACTATGCAAGGAATACACTTCTTCGTAATGGCAGAGCATATAAAGATTCTTCAACAACTTCAGCTATAATGCAAACAATTTTAGCACCACTTAAACATAAACCTTAAAAGATCAATCCATATAACATAGCCTACATCACAGATATCAATAACCATTGATTTTACAAGAAAAATTTGATTGAACTCATAAATAGCTTATCCAGAATACTCTTTGCATGACTACTACAGCAATCTTGAAATTTAAGAGTTCACTTTTATTTTGGTAGCAGGGTCAAAAGTATTTTCAATATTTAAAGTTCTTCAAGTAAAGTAATATATTATATTAATTTAGACAGACTTTTTTGTTTTTTTATAATTATCACAATGTCATAAATAAAATAAAGGATAACCAATGCAAAGAATAAAAAGAGTGTCCAAAAAGATAAATTAATTATTAAATAAAAGCTATTTTGCGGCTCTTGATAATATATCATCCAGGATACATTAACCTAGGAAGGTAGTGCATAACAACATCTAGGTCTGAGAATAAAAAATGCAAGGCCCGCACCAAGGGAAGTGCTCCACAGTTAATCTATATGAAAATATGATATACATGCCTGGTAAAGAGACTTGGAAACTCATCCAACGACACCAATATAGCAGATGACTTTGACAGCTCATTACCATTTTTGAATTTTACTATTGGAGCTACAACCTTCTCTCGTCCAGGATCTAAACAATACATAGGGAGGAAACAATACTCCAGATTATTATCACAGTAACTTTTTAATTGCACTAGGCATCATAGAGGGGAAAAAAGAAAAAGAAGCTTCTAAAGAGACTCACTTGAACAACCAATAGTTCCAGAAAGATTTAGTAGCCGCACACAAGGATATCCATCAACAACTTTGTACATGGACTTCTGAAGATCAGGAACTGATTCCATGGAGCTAGATTGTCCTGAAGTTTACCGAAATAGGAACAGGATACTATCAGTGTAAATTATATTAATAAAAGTTTCGAGAAAGGAAAGAGAAAAAAAGTAAATAGTTGTTTCACAACTAAGATGAAATAGTAGGACACGTGAATGATTAAAGAGTTAAGACCTATATATAAACCCTTTTTCCTTAGTAGTATCATATTTTCAATAGTCATTTATTACATATCACGACTCATACATGCTGAGAACTTGCACCGCATTGCCAACTTGTATTCAAGTCCCCATGACAGTGATACATGGTAGTTGGATAAAATTTCCTGCATTATAATTACAATCTTCCTTTTGGATATATCTAAGATAAGGTTGAGATTATGTATACTTGTACGGCATACAGTAATAACTTGTTTGGTGAAATATATAGATATTTTAACTCTAAATCAAAATTTGCCCCTAATGCGCCTTTAAACATATTATAATGTCATTAACCAGCACAATTCTATCTCATTTGATGATATTCTTAGATTAAACCTTTTACTTCCTTCCTACCTCAAGCAACACACAACTATTACCCTTTCTCTTCCTCTATTCTCTTAGAAAAAATTGGGAAAAAACTAGGCTACACACCAAAGAGAATAGTAGCTCCTCCTTATAATTGATTTACTAACTCTTCTAATACCACCTAACAAAAAACAGTTGAGCAAGTCACATTATTAACATAAAAAAGCGTGCAAATTATGCAAGTCACATTAAGTCAAGCAATTTAAATGTGCATTTTTGTATAACAAGACACAATATTAATTTGACACATTATTTGTATAGAAAACCCTTCTCTCACTGGTTTGTAGCAATACGTCACCCAAAAATTTATTCTGTGAGAAACATACTCTTAAATATCACACAATTTACTAATTTTGAAAACAAACATGTTTACTTTTATTTTTTAATATTATTTACAATTAAACCATGCTCTTTACCACTCATTGCAAATTTATTAAAACCTTTACCTGGCACTATTTTATGTCAAGTGTGGTGTAAAAAATTCACGCAATGTTAATTTACTATTTACACATCCTCCTAAAATTGGTGTTTCGTAGAAGGCTACTATTTACACATCCTCCTAAAATTGGTGTTTCGTAGAAGGCAGTATTACTGTCACCATAGTACACATGCACAAATTTTATGCTCCGGGAGGAACTCCCAGATAACCATTTTAAACGAAAGTTTTTGTCTGTACCAAAAGGGTAGAGAGTAGAGAGTACAGAGAGAGGGGCTGCTTGTATATACTTTTATAATCAAACAATATGATCGTGTACTTGTGTGACTTCATCAATAAGCATGGTAGTTAGAAGTGTGAAACATCATTGTTTTGGGTATGAAGATTAACTATAACTCCATCCGTTTCCAAGAAAGAGTAGACAAAGTATGAGAATTATGATCATTGCAAGATTTTACAGCGACAAAAAGACCAAGGGAATAAGCCTAATACAATTCCTAAATTAGCGAAACAGCTATCTCCAAATTTATCTTTTAAAATACAAACATTCATAGTATTCTAGCTCCTCCATTTTCCCAGCACCCAAAAAGGTTTCTTCCAAAATCGCTATTCCAAAGTTTGGTGTGTGATAATAAACAGAATTAGAGACTGTACCAAGAGATCAAATGAGCGATAAATTGATACCAGAAAAAGACAAGCGAACATGAAAGCTGAGGAGCAACAACAGAGAGAGAAATGTTGGCGCCATGGCTGGAATCTTTAATACGGTAAATCCTCAGAATCCCTAGACCATGGAGGCGTGAGAGCTTGAGTAGACTCCCTTCTTCTGAGTGTGTGGTCTCTCACCTTCCACAGGCATAGCAGGGATACTTGCCGGACTGGCCAATTAGACCAAACGCATCGGACGGTTTGGATTCAATTCGCGAACTGGGTCCGATCCTGTGGGGCCATTGACCATGATTTAATAGTGCAAGGTGAAGTGCCTCCCATTAATAAAATTGCTATTCGTATAATTTTAATTATGACATATATATATATCAACATTTAAAAATGCGATCCATATTTTACAGCGTAATTATAAAAAAATCTGATAAATACAAAAGAAGAAAAACAAATTTTGCAAAATGTAATTATAGACTTAGTAGTTAATACAATTAAGAAATTTATTGTACGTTTGTAACAATAATATTGCATCACAAATATAATTGTAAATTTTTTATTATATATAATAATTTTATACTTTGATATTAGGTATGTATTAAAAATATAATTATATAATTTGTACATATTATATTTAAGTAATTTAAAATATTTGTTATTGCTCAAAGATGAAAAGCTAGCAGTTTAAAATAAACTCGGTTACCAAAAATAAATAAATAAATTCGAGTTTTTTAGTTATATGATATATCAGTGGAGGACCAATCTGGCCTTGTGAAGTCAAAATCAGAAGTAGGAAAAGTTGAGAAAGTTTGGGACTGTTGTTTTATTATTTTTAAAAATAGTTTTTAAAAATAATTTTAAAAAAATAGTTTTATAAAATAAAAAATAAAAAATTTGTTTGGATAAAAATATTTTTTATTAATATTTTTTTGTATTTTTTAAAAAACAGATAACAAAAACAAGCCAAAACATAAAAAAATTATTTTTATTTTTTTATTTTGTAGTTATTTTTTCAGAAAACAGTTTTTAAAAATAACGGATGAAAACAGTTACTCAAACGAGTTTTTTTGTTCTCACAAAATAAAAAAACAAAAAAATAATTTTTGAAAACAATCTTAAACACCACCTTTTATATTTCATATTGAGGAATGGGATTTACAAGCTTTTGTACATTTATATTTTATTTTATTATTAATATTTATGATGATATAATAGAGAAAAGAGAGAAAATAAAAAAAATGACAAAAGTAATATTACAAATTAGGGTGTAAGAAAAGTGTAGAAAAAATGAATGTGAAAATAATAATGATCTAAAATATATATTATTATAAAATATAATATCTCTAAAAATATTAAAAATTTTGTTTGAAAGGAATTTAAAATTTAATTATTTTGTTTTTTTATTTTATGATAATAAAAAAATTTATTTAGTTAAGTGTTTTTATCAATTATTTCTTAAAAATTATTTCTTAAAATAATAACTAAAAAAATATTTTAATATATTTTAACTTATTTTTATTTTGTTTTTTAAAAAATATAAAAATAACTTATGAAAATTATTTCATTCAAATAAATTTTTTATTTTTTTTATAAAAAGTATTTTTTATAATTATTCTTAAAAATTATTTTAAAAAAATAAAATAAAAATGATTTCAAATAGCGCCTAACCTCAAGGAACTAAATTTCGAGCGAAACGCTTGAAATGCTTGAAAAATTTTCATTTTCGGTGACACCGAAGTGAAATGATATTCCAGTTTCGAAATATTAACGAATCGTAAGATTTCGGTTCGTTTCAGTGAAAATCGAACGAAAAGCACCGAAACGAAATCAAACAGAACGAAACGAAAAAAAAAAGGGAGAGAAGAGTTCTTCAGAACTAAGATTGAGAATAATCTAAACCTATTTTGAATTCTGAAGTTAAAAGAAAATAAAAAAACTGATAAGATTAAAAAAAAGTCTAAACCTCTTTTAAAATTTTCATTATTATTTGTCATATTGTATCGTACAACCTATCAGTTTATACCTTACTTTATGATAGTATTATTTATATTCTTCATATTTGATTAT
>JASKGM010028192.1:15952-26682 GCA_034509205.1 Ceratonia siliqua | reverse complement strand
GTTTAATGATATATTTCAGCATTATTTGAGCTTTTACGTTGCTTCTGTATTTTGGCTATAACTTGAGTTCTAGACATTTGATAATTATGAAATTTATTTTGTAGTAAAGATAAGACAAATCTCTACAACTTTGATGAAGAATTACAAGGTGATTCGAATGTTTAGTGAGTCAAAATTAGCTCAGAAACTAGAACTGGAATGCTGCCACTGGAAGTCATCCTTTGCTGACCACTTATCAAAGTTGTGTGTTTTACTGATGTTGTTGCCCTAGAAACCTTCTGATGGATTATTGAATAGCTGGAGGACATTTTGACCTAAGGGCAGACTTGTAATTAGGGGATTAAGGTTTCATATATATATTCAAATGTGTAAAACATTGGCAGCAGCAACTAAGGTTTAAGGATACTGTTTTATTGCCTTTGGCTTCTCTCTTCTCTTTATTATGTCTAGGATTTCAATTTATTCCTCTGTATTTTCATCCCTCTTCTTCATGGAGGGCTAAACTCCTTAATCAATCCTAGGGAGTGACAATCCTTATGTTTAATTTAGAGATTCTGGTTTAAGCATTTTGCACTTCAAACAATCATTACGTTTTCTTCCCTCTTTTGGTGATTCTGATTGAGTTGCTTAACTTGTTGGGGTATTCATGTGGTGGCTGCATAGTTGTCATGTGCTAAGAAGATTTCGGGGACTGAACAATGCATCAAAACTGATTGATGAACTGCTCAGTTGATTTGGTTCTGGTTTGTAAGTTAAAAAGGAGTTGGATGAATGCTTAATTTTCTAACCCAAATTAACTAAATCCTGAATGCTTATTCAGTGGTGAACTTCAGAGCTATGTTGAGGCTTCTCAACATGCTCTAAAAATCAAGGACGAGATTATTGTTTGAATGTATCTTTAGTAATCAAGGATAAATTAATTTCAAGATTGGTTATCTCCCTTGAATTGGTTAGTTCCAATTTCTGTTGTTATCTTCATTTACTGTCATTTACTGTCCACTACAAATCCCCATTTATTTTCCTAATCCTGATTTAGTTATCTAATCACAATGGTCTAAGGATTCGACCCGGTGTGCCTTTTATGCTACAGTTAATTAGTGAATCGGTTATTTAAAACAATTTCATTTGGCAGCCTTGGCAGTTGTCAATTATCTATAATGAAGAGGAAGAATCAATCACTCATCTTTTTCTACAGTGTCTGTTTACATGAATTGTTTGGTTTAGATCCTGGCTTTCCTTATGACCGGATAGTATTCATCTGCAAGATGTGAGGTGATGTAGAACAAGCTGCCATGGAATTTTTTTCTTAGTTGGATAAGCAAAAGAAATCAAGAAAACGATAATTACTTAATCCTGCCTTTGTTGGTGTTATTGTTATTATGTGTAATTTCTGCTAGTAATGTTTGTAATATGTTTAGTGTGTCGCATATGTTATGTTTCTAAATTTGGTAATAGTTGTTATGTATTGAGGGTCATATTGTCATTTCAATTTGTAAAACCCTTCAAATTTATCCCAAAGTACAATTTCAAAAGGTATAATGCAATATCATAAGATATCTTTCTACTCTAGATTTTTTCTTAGTGTGACTTTTTGTGTTACCCGAAGAGAGTAATTTTGAGTTAAGGATTTCTTGCATTTGCGAGGACATAATCACCAACACTTCTTGCATTTGCAAGAACACTACTTTTTGACTTCCTCTGCACCAGAGGTGGTATAAGCATTTTCTAGTTATTGTGTAGTATTGGAGGTCAGGTGTGTAATATAATAGTACATAATGGCAGTAATGACAATTTTGTGTCAAGGAAGTTAGTTAAGCACTTGGGCTTACCTACTAAACCTCATCATGCCCCTTATTTGAATAGTTGGGTGAAGAAAGGCCTTAATGAGAAGGTTACTGAAGTGTGTAAAGTTCCTATTGTTATTGGGAAACATTATTCCGATGAAGTGACCTGTGATGTTTTTGATATGGAGGTAACCCATGTGCTGCTAAAAAGGTCTTGGTAGTATGATGGGGGCATCACGTATAAGGGAAGAGATAATGTATGTTTATTCCATTGAAGGGGTCAAAACAAAGTTATGGTGTCATCTAAAAGTGCAAGTGACACACCAAAACTTTTAAAGTAGAGGGGAAATCATTTCTAACTATAACAAAAACCGAGAGGGATTTTGAAGAAGTAGTAAAGGAGTCCCAAGAGACTCATCTTGTCATGATTAAGTCTCTACCATCTACTATGCAACAACAGATAGTCAAGAAAATTCTTGAGAAAGTAGAGCATTTACTTCAGAATTTTATTGAATTGTTGTTTAAAGAGCTTCCTAATCAACTACCTCAAGTTATAGGGATTCAACATTAGATAGACTTCATTTTAGGGGATAGCTTTCCAGAGGAGTTTGTTATTTCCAAGACTTTTAACATTGCGGATTTGTATGAATATTTTGAACCTAATTAGTTCCTTTATCCAAATAACAACTCGAGGGCGAGTTATTCACAAGAGGGGAGGACTTATGTAGAACAAGCTACCATGGAATATTTATCTTAGTTGGATAACTAGAAGAAATTGAGAAAATGATAATTATTTGATCTACCTTTGTTAGTGTTACTATTATTATGTTTGATTTCTGCTAGTAATGTTTGTAATATGTTAGGTGTGTCACGTCTGTTATGTTTCTAAAATTTGGTAATAGCTGTTATGTATTGAGGGTAGTATTGTAATTTTAGTTTTAAAACCCTCTAAATTTAGCCTGATCTATAATTTCGAAAGGTAGAAAGCAATATTATCATATATCTTTCAGCTCCAGAGTTTTCACTTGGTGTTAGTGTTTATGTTACCCGAATAGGGTAATTTCAGTTAAGGATCTCTTGTGTATACAAGGAACCAATCACCAAAACTTCTTGCGTTTGCAAGAACACTACTTTTTGACTTCCTCTGCACTATGAGGAGTTGGATCAGGACTTTAACCCATATGGCGACCACCAAGAAGACAGAGGATGACCAATACCTCTATCAACGGGTGGCTTACATTATGTTGCTTATCTAATATTACCAAATCCAGAAACTTATGAAAGAAAACATATTCACCTGAGAGAGCTTCTATATCATGCTAGAAAGGCAATAACTGGATACAATGGAGGTAAAGGCA
This sequence comes from Ceratonia siliqua, assembly GCA_034509205.1. NCBI lineage: Eukaryota > Viridiplantae > Streptophyta > Magnoliopsida > Fabales > Fabaceae > Ceratonia > Ceratonia siliqua. The sequence continues at coordinate 23,540 of JASKGM010028192.1, read as the reverse complement.
ATGGATGAATGCTAATCATTAAGTCAATCTAAGGTTGCCTAGAATAACAAGATGATATTATTTGTTCCTCGATTGATGTCTATTACTCTTCTAATCGTGTCATGGTGGAAATTGAGATTGAGAAAACTCAAGGTGTTCATGGCTAGAATCAGAATGAGTGATGGGAGTTGGCTTGCCATACAATTATTGTTAGACACATCTAACTATAAAGTGTAGCCCACATGAGTAATTATCTCCTTCAGTCAGTAATTATCTCCCTTAAGTTAATTTATCATATGATAAAGTTTGAATAATTTTGGTAATCACCACTATCCTAATCTATCTATAATTGTGTTAATTGTGGATTATAGTCAGTTTTTCACAATGAATGCAAATTGACAACAGTTATCGCCACAATGATGGGTATCTGGTCTTGTCTATAAATAGCCTGTGATGCTCCATTATTTTCTATGGCTTTTCCAAAGACAAAGAATGGAAGACACCTTCACCACAAAATACTTCTAAAATAGTGAAAATTATAGAGTAATTGAGAGACTCAGTTGTGTGCTTGAAAACAACGGTTAAAGGTATGTATATTTTCTATCTGCTATTATTTATTCAATAGCCATTTGAAATATTACAGTTGGTATCAAAGCCTTCCTTTAACCTTGTTATTTAACACTATATCAATGGTGTATGCTTTATTGTTTAAGATTTTGAAATTAATTCTAGAGACTGCAAGATCACAACCCATAAAAGAGTATAATTCCCTCTCTATCTCTTTTGGTATTGAAATTTACTGCCATATAAATTTTGGTTTTCATTCCGCAAATCTTTTCTTCGAAAAATTTTGTTTGATTGAAAACCAAATTATTTAATACCATTTAGGCGCATATACTCTAAAAGGATTCATATGGCCATATAAATCAATTGAATTCAAAATTTAACTCCTTTTAGGTAATCTGACCAGAGAGATAAGTGTTGGTAGCAGCCTTTCAAAAACAATGGTATTTTTCTAGTGAAAAAGGGCACCTGTTCTGTAAAAATTGACATTTATAATTTTGACCCAAATTACTTTTTTGGCCCAAAGGTTTCATTATTATCAATTTTGGCCTAAACTATTTCCAATTTTTCAATTTTAGCTAGAGTTTCCTAGTTTTCAATTTTGACCTAAAACGTTTCTCTTTTTTTTTTCTTTGGTTTTAAGGCTGAAATAGTATATTTTTATATGATTTAGATTTTCTGCAATATGATTTACATTATCTGTAGCAGTAAATTATATATATACTGTTATGGTTTTATTTTCAAAATTCATATCAATATGCAGTAATGGTATAGATTTTATATTCTGTTATGTATATTAATTACATATTGAATAAATATAACAAGTTTTATGCTTGATAAATTAGAGATGTCATTTTAAAGATTATAATCATATGCTTAGGAGTAACCACAGCATCTTAGGCATTATGATATGACAATCACTTGTTGTGTAGTGATTCATGAAGAGGAATGACATCTAAGATTTTCAATTAATTCAACAAAATAGTTATTCGGCGCCATAGGGAGGTAATTATTTTTGTAGATTAATTGGAATAAGAAAAATGGACCAAATATCAAGGTAGGATTTTTCTAGGCCCACAGGCATGAAATAATTTATTTTGATATTTAATATCCATTTATAAGGATTTCTTAAGTAAATTCTATGCATGATAATTTGCACCTCTACCTATAGGAAGGTTGAATTTACTTATTACATATTAAGTTTAGTTTCATAGCATTAATATATGTTATCCTTGGTGATTGCAGTTATTCCTATTAATTCTTTTCTTAAAGAATCTCGTATTCCTATGACTATCTGGTGATAACTTTTTCGATTAGAAAGATCAAATTCTCTTAACTTTGGGTCGCATGGAATTGAACCTGGCACTTCGTGTGGATGAACCACCCATCCCATGGATATAAGTACACTAGAAGAAAGAGCTAACTATGAGCAGTGGAAGCGATCTAATCACTTAAGTTTAATGCTCATTAAGTCTCATATAAGCAAGAGTATTAGAGGATATATTCCTGCATGTGATAAGGTAAAAGCTTATATGAAGGCTGTTGAGGAGTAATTTGCTAGCTCTGATAAGGCTTCAGCCAGCACCCTACTGAAGAAGCTTTCAAGCATAAAATATGACAAAAGCAGGGGTGTGCATGAGCACATCATGGAAATAAGCGATATTGCTGCTAAACTTAAGTCCCTTGAGGTTGACATTTATGGGTCATTCTTTGTGCATTTCATTCTCAACTCTCTTCCTATAGAGTATGGACCATTCAAAATATCCTACAACACACGTAAGGATAAATGGTCAATCAATGAACTTTATCATGTGTGTTCAAGAGGAAGACAGGCTGATACATGAGACACCTAAAAGTGCTCACATGGCGACTCATAAGGGAACTGTAAAGAAAGGTAAACACACTCCCAAAAAAGACAAGCACTTAACTGTGCAAATGAACCAAAATGGCAATAAATGCAAATGCTTTTTTTGCAAGAAGCCAAGATACGTGAAGAAAGATTTTGCCAAGTACAAGAAATTGCTTGAGAATAAAGGTCATTTTGCCTTTACATGTCTTAAATCGTATTTTACTGAAGCTCCTAGCAATACTTGGTGGATTGATTCGGGCACTAAAATTCATATTACTAATAATGTGCAAGGCTTTATGAACCTGCGGAAACCAGTGGGAATTGAACAAGGCATCTATTTAAGAAATCGAATGCGTTCACATATGGAAGCAGTGGGGACTTATAAACTTGTTTTAAAATCTAATTTTCATTTAGATCTTGAAAACACTTTTTACGATCCTTTGTTTTCTAGAAATTTAGTTTCTGTTTCAAGACTTACTCATGTTGGTTATCGCTTAAATTCTCATGATTTGTCTATTGATCTTTTAAAGGAAAAAAAGTTGTTAGATTTGGAACCTTAGTTGAAAATTTATTTAAATTTGATTTAGACCCCACTTTTGAGTCAAGTATCTTATCTTTACATACCATTGATATTGGCATTAAACAAAGTATTGTAAATGAAAATTCCTCCAAGCTTTGGCATAGGAGATTAGGGCACATCTCCACTGAGATAATTAAGAGGTTGGTAAAAGAAGGGATTCTGAAGAATCTTAATTTTATTGACCTTGGTACTTGTGTGGAATGCATAAAAGGAAAGTAAACCAACAAGACCACTAAAGGTGCCAAAAGAAGTAGTGAGCTTCTTGAGATTATACATACAGAAATTTGTGGTCCATTCCCTACTCCTTGTCTTAATGGTTAGAGATACTTCATATCATTTATTGATGACCACTCAAGACTCATGCATCTTTATCTCTTGTTTGAAAAGACAGAAGCACTTGATGCTTTTAAAGTTTTTAAAATAAAGGTAAAGAAACAAAAAAAATTAAAATTAAGATCGTAAGATCAGACAGGGGTGGTGAATATTATGATAGATACACAAACAAGGAACAACTGCTTGTATATTTTCTAAGTTCCTTACAGAAGAAGGCATTATTACCCAATATACTATGGCTAGCACACCATAACAAAATGGTGTTTCTGACAGAGGGAACCGTACACTAATGGACATGGTTAAAAGCATGATTAGGAATTCAAGATTACTTATATCTCTATGGAGTGAAGCATTAAAAACCATTGTGTATCTCTTAAACAGGGTTCCATCTAAAGCTGTTCCTAAAACACCATTTGAAATGTAAAAGGGATGGAAACCAAGTTTAAGACATTTACATGTATGGGGTTGTCCAGTTGAAGCAAGGGTTTATAACCCAAACTTAAGGAAGCTAGATTCAAGAACCATATGTGGTTATTTTATAGGTTATGCAATTAACTCCAAAGGGTATATATTTTATTGCCCATCCCGTACTCCTAGAGTAGTTGAAGATAGAAATGGTATGTTTCTTGAAGATAATGAAGTTAATGGGAGTGGAATTCCTCAACATATGGAATTTGAAGAAATAAAAGAATCACCAATTAACAACCGCCATCTATTGAGGATCCACCATATGAAGAACATGCTAATACATAACCTATTGATCAAGAACCAATAACAATTAGGAGATAATAAAGAATTAAAAGACTAGCAATTTCTAGCAACTACATTGTATATCTTCAAGAGTCTGACTATGATGTTGGACCTAAGAATGATCCTAGTTTGTTTTCACAAGCTATGAATGGAGATAACTCCAAACTTTGGTATAATACCATGAAAGAAGAGATGGAATCCATGGCTGAAAACCAAGTCTAGGACCTTGTTAAATTACCAGAAGGAACCTCTATAGTTAGTTGTAAATGGGTATATAAGACCAAAAGAGATTCAACAGTTAATTTCGAAAGATATAAAGCTACATTTGTAGCCAAGGATTTCATTCAAAAGGAAGGGATTAGTTATCATGAAATATTCTCTCCAATTTCAAAGAAGGATTCATTTAGAATAATCATGGCCCTAGTAGCTCATTTTGACCTAGAGCTGCACTAAATGGATGTGAAAATAGTGTTTTTGAATGGGGATCTTGAGGAAGAGGTATACATGAGTCAGCCTCAAGGTTTTCAAAGTGAAAAAGGTAGTCACTTAGTTTACTAGTTAAAGAAGTCTATATATGGATTAAAACAGGCATCCCACCAATGGTATATAAAGTTTCACAACATTATTTATTCTTATGGTTTCATAGAAAATATCATTTATCAATGCATATACCTTAAAGTTAGTATGAGCAAATTCATTTTCATCGTCTTATATATAAATGACATCTTGCTTGCAAGCAGTGATTTAGGGCTTTTGTATAAAACAAAAATGTTTATTTCTCATAACTTTGAAATGAAGGATATGGGTGAAGCCTCCTATGTCGTTGGTACAAAGATTCATAGAGATAGATCTCAAAGGACAATAGGACTATCTTAGAACGCCTACATTGAAAAGGTTCTGAAAAGATTCAGAATGCAAGATTGTTCAACAATTGGAGCACCCATAGTTAAAGGGTAAAAGTTTAATAACAATCAATGTCCCCAGACCTCATTGGAAGAAGAGAAAATGAAAGGTATTCCTTATGCTTCAAAATAAGAAGTCTCATGTATGCAAAAGTCAATACCAAACCTGACATTGCATTTGTAGTAGGAATGTTGGACAGATATCAGAGCAGCCATGGCATGGAACATTGGAAAGCAGCCAAAAGGGTTATGAGATATATTCAAGGAACCAAGGATTACATATTAACGTACATGCATTCTAATCTTTTAGAGGTGATTGGATCTTCATACTCAAATTTTGTTGGATGTATGGACTCTAGAAAATCTACTTCAGGATACATTTTTCACCTAACGGGAGGAGCTATATCTTGGCGAAGTAAAAGGCAATCCATTGTTGCATTATCAACTATGAAGGCAGAATTCATTGCATGCTATGAAACTACATCACAAGCATTATGGTTGAAGAGTTTCATTTCTGCCCTAAAGGTTGTCGATTCTATAGAAAGGCCGTTGAGGATTTATTATGATAATTCAGCTGTAGTATTCTTTTCAAAGAATAACAAAAGTGGGAGCCGAAGCAAGAACATCAACATAAAGTACTTGGTTGTTAAAAAGGATATCAAGAAGCAAATAGTCTCTATTGAGCATATAAGCACAGAATCAATGATTGCTGATCCATTAACTAAAGGATTGCCGGCTAAAATTGTTAGATATAATTGTTTATCCTAAGTGTTTACTGTACAAGCATGGGTTTTCAAATTTTTAAAAACATTTAAGCTTGCAAACAAGTGAAAACAAGACACATAGGTAAATAACTCAAGGCTAGAAAGAGAAGTAAAATAGAAAATAAGTTTATATACCTCTTGTAGTCACTTTAATCTTGTAATATACTTTCCAACAAACACAATGACTGCTTATTCTTTGGGAAGCACTAATCCACGAAACATATGGTGTATAGGTTTAGTGATTAGAACAAAACAAATGATGAAAGAACAATAATTGATAGCTTTCAAAATTAAATTAGAAAGCCTTCTCCTTTGTTCCTTTTAGTGTGACGTGTGAAATTGTACTTTGAAATCACTCAAATTATTTTTTCAAACTCACAACACTCTTGGCCTTAAGATAAATTTTTCCTCTCAAAGTTTTCTTCTCTCTTTCTCAAGTGGCTGGCTAGTTCACTCTTCTTCTCTCATATATTCACTTGTACGATCACAAGAGGGAAATGTTGCATATATATAATATTCTAACCCTAGGTAATGTGAGAATATTTGAGTGTAATTCAAAAATTTAATCCCTAACCATTAAGGATTCACAAGCATACTAATGGAGAATATTAAATAATCAAATTAACTAATAATTTATTAATTATTAATCAAATTATTAATTTTGATAATAACATATTTTATTTAACAATTAAATAAAATATGTATGGCTTTCTAATTGGTCATGCTTGAATTAAAAAATTCAAATAAATGAATTTTACTTAATTAAATCCCTTTGACTTAGTTAGTTTCCTAGTGAATGTAGGTTACCTAAGAAATTAAAATTTTTTAATTCCAACCTTTATTCACTTAGATAATTAGGATAATTATGAGGAAATATATTTGATCATGTTAAAGACCAATTCCCCTCCTTTGGCCGTACACCTCTCCATCACATGGGGGGAGGTTATTTCACAAGTTTGAACAATTCAAACTTTGCAACAACATTAAGATAAATAATTAAATTATTTTTATGCTAATAAAATGCTATAGTCAAAATTCCTAATTAAACGGTGATTTAATTTTATTTTAATCAACTTCTTCAAATTAAATATTTGAAAATTTTAAATATTAATTTAAAGTAATTAAACCAAAAGTAATTACTAAGATAAAGGTTGTCTAAATTGAGACAACACTTGTCTTAATTAAGACAAAACTTTGTCTTAAAATTTAATTGTCTAATTAAAATAACACTTGTTTAATTTAGACAACTAATTTAAGATTTTATCTCTTTAGTGACAAAAATGTTTAAGACAATATTTGTCCTAAAATAATTCTTTTTGTAAATTAAGGCAACTATTGCCTTAATAAAGATATTAGCTTAAATGCTATCAATTAACTACATCTTGAATTTATTCTAACTTAATGTAGATTAAATTCTCCAAAGCTAGGTGGGGAATCTGTTTGGATATAGAAATTTCAAACTCTAATAAATTTGGATTATCTTAATCTCATTAAGATAATCCAATTTTATTAATTATGAGGTTGTTTCACCAAAGACTCATAATTGAACTCTTGATAATTCTTAAAATTACGATAAGTCAATGTTGAACATTGATTTGTCCAATTTGCAAATCTAGTGTTTGTGAACCTTCGTAACCATCCATTGACACAAGATAAAATTACCATTTTAACCCTTATGTCAATTTTGTCCCCTTATCTCAAATTTCATCAGATAAGGGACCAAATAATCTTTTAGAACTCTTATAAAATTATCTTGAAATGATAAGTAGCTGATTCATCATTTCACTAGACTCAAATATGTCACTTTTCTTTCTGAGATCACCATAAATGATGTAATGCTACGAACTCCATTTCTTGGATTTATATT